>PVKN010036929.1:0-11340 GCA_004027915.1 Capromys pilorides
TCTCCCATTCTGTGCACTGTATTTTCCTTTTATTATCCATTGAAACATGCTTATGATTCTTATTTATATCCAAGTATGTTTTACTTAGTTGCCAGGCTTTTCTTGTGACATACTTAAGAAATCATTGTCCACTGAAGATTAAAAAACTTTGCTAAAGTCGTTATAGTTTTAATGCTCATATTTAAGTCTTCAACCCATTTTTACTTAACATTTACATAATATGATGACAGTTGTAATTTTTAATGTGTTTAACACCTAGAAATGTCTTCTCTGAGCATTAAAGATCTCACAAGAAAATGATACAATTTAGGGTGTTGTGCATAATCACTGTCATAGCAACAGTAGATGATAGGATACATCAGCTTTTTTGATGCTTTGGTCCCTCGAAAAGTATGAAATTATAAAAACTTAATTCAGAGACTTTGATTTTCTTATATATGTCTAGGTGTACGTGTGCACCTGTGTGTATGCTCCTATATGTGTGTTTGTGCGTGTATGTGTTTGTGTGTGTGCACGCATGCGCACATATATTCATGTAGTTAACAGAACTAAAAGGGGCCATCACTGTGGCAATACTGTTATAAAATAAAGGGGCAGTTCTGAAATTCCAGGAGCTAAATAGTTCAGAGGCCTCTAACCAACCTGTGTAAAATGTCCCTAAGGAAATAAGACACTTATTAACATTGGCTGATTTCTTATGATGTCCTGAAGTATTGTTCTACACATTCACTGTTACAATTTATAAGAAATGAAGGAAAACAATAAATTGGACACTTTCTTACCAAAGCCACTGGAGATTTATTTGAAATTTATATGCATTGACTGGAGATTTTATAAATTTCTAGAAATCGATATCAGTATTTTCAAGTAATATATCATTGGCAAAGGAGAAAGAGCAGAAATTCTAATATGATGTGGTAAATCCCCACAGTTGAGTCTTGTCTAGGTTTCTTTTTATACTTCAATATCCAAAAAGTAGATAAGTGGGAAATAAAAAGAGATCCTACACAAGAGTAAAAAATCAAAATACTAATAGAAAAGTGAGGAGCGAAGGAAAGAAAGGAAGACAAGGAAACAAGATGAGAAGACTGAGCTCGAAGCACAGTCAAAAGAAGGAACAAAGACACAAACTTTGATAGATAAGACACTATTATCTGCTTGTACTAAAAAGTGTGCAGTTGTAGAACTATGGCCAAAGTCTTAAGTGAAATTCAAGAGAAGTAACAAACCAATGATAAGTCTAAAAATATCTATAAAATATTTCACTTGTTTCAACATTAGTAACAGTTTATATCCAAAAAATCCCCACATAAGTACAACTGTAAGGGCACTTATTCAGTACAAAACGCTCAATGAAAAAAAAAAATGACAAATGAAGATAAAAGTTGAGTCTGACAAAGTGTGGTGAGCAAGAATGTGATGTTCATTCTCCATGCCCGGAATGCAGCTTGGTGAGTGCTCAAGGCACCCAGGCCAGCTGCAAACTCAAAATAAACTTTCTGCGGGGACCTCCAATTCCTGGCTAATATACCACTACTCTAAGCACAATAATTGCTGAGTCTCACACTGCAGATGTGCAGGTGGCAGCTAAGTGCCTTCCAGGCCTAAGGGACATGGTATCCCTGAGCTGAAGGTGTAATAGGCCATTGCCCAAACACCAAGGAGGACCATGGGTGCTCAAAAGGCTGGCCAGGGTAGACTCAAGCTCAGGCACCTCAGACACACACAGGTCTTGGAATGTGAGCACCATCTCTGGGGAGGAAATGCCACCCCAGGCACCCAGAAGAGAAAGAAAGGCCACTACTGTTTGTTGGAGTCTTCTATCCTTTCTCAGGGTGATTTTCCTTCAGTTATAGCTTGACATTGGAAGAAAGAAGTGCTACATAGAACAATTCCACATTTGGCCAACAAGAAATCTCCACTGCTATTTGGGAAGATTTATTGTCCATTTATGTAAAACCTGTGTATATAATATGTAACCACCGCTCCCAAATTTCTACCAACTTTTAAAAGGAGAACTCATTTTGCTACCTCTAGGACTTATAGAAGTAAAAATGTTCTAGTATTCTAGGAGAACACACATTATGTAAATTTGCTTCGAATGAACATAAAGGAAGAAAAAAAATCACAGAAAACAATTATCTTCTGAAGATGCTATTTAGAAATGAAATGTTATCCCACCTTTACAATGAACTCCAATGAATATACAGGTATGTGCCGTTCAATGGATTTTAGAGCACATCAAGAGGCCATAAAGAACAGAAAGGTTCTCTGCAGTTGAGGCAAACTAATTATATTTAGAAGACATTTCCATATGACACACATTATTCTGTGTGTGCAATCTATTCCACATAATTGCACAGATAGTGAACAATGCTAAATATATTTAAGATACCCTTTTTTGGATGTCCAGAAGTATTTAAAGTACTGATAATAAGAGAGAACACTTTTTTTAATATTTAGTACAGGGTCTGCAGGGTCTCACTACACAGATCAGACTCATCATGATCCTCTTGTTTTCAGCCTCCCAAGTTCTGGGATTACAGGCGTGTGCCACCACACCCAGTCTTAGTCACTATCTCAGTGCACCCCAGGGGCAGAGCTGGCATGACATGCTAGGGATCAAACTCCACTCTCTGCTTAGGCAGCTGCTGTAGTCTGTTAAGCCTCTTGCCAGCCCTAAGACAAAACACTTTTAAGCACACATTTATTGCAAGTCATATGGAATTTATCTCATAGAAATGGAATGGCCAAATAGCACATATTCTACACATGCACTTGTTGGGAGAATGAGAGATAAGGCTTTTAAAGGGCTCCACGCAATTTGTTTTATAGTAAGGCAAGCTCAACCATCCTGTCACTTATATTCTGTACATTTTATTTTACATTTTGGGGTATTTTATATATGGACAAGAAATTCCTAATTTTATTTTTTTTATTTTAGGGAAGGGTGTACAGGGTGTTCAGGGTATCATTACTAGATTCACCTGTTTACAGCCTCCCACAAGATGGGATTACAGATGTGCACCACCACATGCAGTCTCCATTGCAGTTTCAGTGTGCCCTTGGGGCGGGCATGGCATGGCAGGCCCAGGGATTGAATCCCCAGCCCCTGCACCTGCTTGCAGGCACTTTAATCTGCTGAGCTATTTGGCCAGCCCAGAAATTCCTAATTTTATAATATAAGGCCTTTTTCTAGATGTTAAAGAAGATGCCAGTGCATAATGAAAGTATGGTTTCTAAGCTTTTCCTATTACATAGAAAACATTGCCTTCATAAAATAGCCTGCATTGCTAAACCAGTTGTGAGCATCATGGATATGTATGCTGTGTATTCCATAAACACTAATTATGTTAGATGAAGAAGGTAGTATTAAACAAGAGAAACAATTTTGGGATTGATCACAGTAAACTGAAATACTTCTAGTACATGTCACTCACAAGCTGTTGCATGTTCATGGTCCAAACCACTCTTTATACATCTATCACTTTCACTAAACATGTCATAGCATCACCAGGTCACACCCATGAATACGCAGAGTAAACTTGTTTCTGTCTACACAAAACTTGAACACCTACCCACTGGGGTGGAATGGCAACTGCTTCTACCCTTTCTTTTTGTTTGCAAGGATGAAAACAAGGCAAGATTCTCTGCTCCTAGGGAAATCTGAGCCCCATTTTAACTTTGGAGGATGATCAAACACTTTTACAGGTTGTCTTGCCTATGTCTTCCTTCTGCTTTTCTGTCTTTCCCTTTCCTTTTCATTCTGAAGTGCCAAAGACGATAGGAGACATGGCCATTCCCATTCTACTATTTCTTCAATCCAGACCTATTTTGTATTCCAGGATGTCATTTCTCACCACTCAAAATATTACTGATTTCAGTTACTAAAAACCTGTGCAGAGTACCCTATATTGCATCATCTTAAATGAAAAGGAGCTTCTATTTTAGAATTAAAGTAATATTAGTTACCTATCAAGCAGTGTTATTAAAAGTTATTTAGAAAGAAAAGCAAACAAGAAAACTCTCACTTTCTTTTGGAATCATGCTAACATTTTTGAAGCTGCATTATTCTCTTTAAGTGGATAAAACATTTAAGGTCAAAGCTTTACTAGAATATCCACATCCCCTGTAGTTGGTTTTCTGCCACTGAAACCTCAAAACCAGATATTCTCAGCAGTGTGCAGCATTTATTACACAGGTACATCAAAGATTTATCACTCCTCTTTGTCTACCTCCGGGGAGCATTTCATCATCCAAGAAAATAACTAAACTCATTTGAGCCCCTCTTTAATTTTTAAAATGAAAATCTATATCCATTGGGCATATGTCATAGTTTTGGGGGCGGGGGAAATCTAGGCAACTTTTGTAAAATAAAAAAAGATTTTTTCTTATACACACAATTATAAAGCACTCTGGTTGTAAATTACTTAAGATTCATTTTACACTAATATAAAGAATTCACCAAGTAACTGCCAAATTCCCAGGATTGTATTAGACATTTAGACTCTACTACAATTTAAAACACACAGGGCATAAACATGCTGGTTCAGTTCTACCTATGTGTTCTTTCTCTTCTGGCATGTATCACTATTCTTCCACTTTCAATATGTTTCCTGGATGGGTACTGTGCAACCTGAATTGTGTGCGCAGTGTACTCAGCTTGGCTTTCTGATGAAATTGACAGTCAATTAAAAAACAGCTATATCCACTGTATTTTGTAAAAATTCTGTGTGTGACCAAATTCCCTAAGTATTAATATAAATTAGTATTTCCTTTTTCATTTGGTTTGATAAAAACAGAGCTTATTTTGTGTATTTGGTACAGGGTCTCACTATGTAGCTGAGACTTGCAGTGATCCTCACGTTTTCAGCCTCCCGCGGGGCTGGGATTATAGACATGTGCCACCAAGCCTGAACTCTGTGGGGGGTGGGGGGGTGCAGGAGTGCAGGTTCAGCATGCCTGTGGGTGGGGCCAGTGCAGCCTGTGGTGCTGGGAATTGAAGCTGGTCCCTTTTCTTGCCTAAGCAGGTGTTTGGTCTGCTAAGCTCAAAAACAGAGCTCATTTTAATAACTGAGGTGAAAACAAAACAGCTGGTCCTTGAAACGTAATCAGGTTTGAGCATCTTTCATATATGTTATCTCATTTAACTCTCGTAAACCCTTGCAGTGTAAGTACTATTATTGCTAACCTGTCTGGTGAAACTAACATTTATAGAGTAAAATAACTTCCCGGAAGCCACAAAGTTACTGAAGTGACTGTAACTTAGGAAGTCTAGTTCCAAATTCAACTGCTTAGCCACTATTCTGCACAACCTGGCAGGGAGCAGCACATATTCAGGAAAATAAGCAGAAAAATATCATGAGGGTGCCACTAAAATGAAAGTAAATAATCTAATTTTAAATATTGCTCAGCCCCTGGCCTTACCTTGTCTAGCCTTGTAACATTTTTTTGTGCAATATTCGATGGTCAGCCCCTCAATTCAGTCATAACTGAGAGACATACAAAGTTCATCCATGATCACAAAACATAACCTACCTCACCTATTTCAAACATCTTAAACATTTGGTATCAGGACAGAAGAACATAAAAATTGGAGCAGTTTTCGAAACTGCATATTCCTTCTAAGTGAATGGTTTGTATAAATTTTTCAGTTAATAATACAAGCTTACTTGAGCAATGATTTCTAGTGGGTTACCCCTACTGTGATTATTGGAAGGACCAAGAAGTGTGGAATTTGTGTGCATACATTTTTGTTTGCTTTTAAGAAACTGTCAGTCACTTTCATTTTTAAATGTCACTTATATTATTAAAATCTTTTGTTTTTTAAGCTAATAACTCTTTTCTTTTTTGTACTTTATTTTTATTACTTAATAAGAAATAACAATGAGACAGTTTCAAAACACATTAGTAGTACATCCACAATAATTAATACAATGCATATTGTTAGCCTTGTAGTAGCTATCCAGAGTACAGGATGCAGACATGACAATTTTTCTAATCATTACTGGTATAAAAATTTCTTCCCATTGAACTAAGAGATAGTATTTGTATACATAGTCCAATATTCCATAATCATAATGGGCTATTGGCAGAATTGGCAATGTCAGAAGCTGTTGATTTAAGCCTTTTAAAGCTCAGCATACTAATACAGTTTTACGTTTTATGCCTCATGGTTAAATTTTTCCACTGGGTGTTTAAGGGCAAGTTAAAACAAGACCTGTATAACAGAAGATGTAACTTTTGTATCTCCCAAGGTCAGTCAAATCCCCTCAGGATTTACTTTCAAACATGTACAGTGCTTTGAAGATCTGTTGTCAGTCTCAGCCATCTGGATGAATCATGGCCATTGTTTGACCAGTTTGCTCTCTGTGAAAACCTGAGAGAATGTTTTCTCTCTAGGTGACTTTCCTTAGGCACACTATACATCACTGATCCCTTTCCTCTGTAGCCCCATAATCTCTTTGAACAGAAAATTTGGGACACCACTGAGTTACAGGATGTTACAGCACAGGTTCTCTTATGTCCTGAGTCCTCACTGACCTTGAAGGGCTAGAGCCAAAATATTGGCTATCCTTGTAGCACTTCTTTTTCTCTAATTTTCGATCTGTAAACTTACCTTCTTACCCCTCCAGAAGAGAAGCTTAGTAGTATTATTACTCTATAACATAGGTAATTGAGCTTAATGTATCAACTCTTTTCTGAGTTTCATTTCTAACTACCTGATGAAATTCGCCTGCATGCCCACCATGTGTGTAAAGTCAACATAGAACCATTCCTAAATTCCAAATCTGTCTAGATAAAATGTATTTTCAATGGTTTTAAGCAGTGAATGGCTCAAAGCAAAATAAAATTTTTGAATGATAAATTCTAAAATGCAAATTCAGACACGACTTGTAAGAGTCAATAAATTCCAATCCCAATCATCCAATTTAGAATTCATCCCACCTCCTTGTTTCTCTTCACTTAAAATCAGGTTGAGACCCAAAAAGAAACTGTGACTTTTTTGACATGTTCACAAATTTGTAGGTGAGCTTCAAATAGAATCTTGAATCATGTTTTTTGGTAGTTGTGGTTTTAGAAATTTCTATCATTTTACACTTGATGTGCTATGAGTCAGCCACCATACCGAGTGCTTGATTTGTATCATCTCATTTAATACTCAACACAGCTGATTAAGGTAGGCATCATTACCATATTACACAGTGGAAAATGAAGGTCTAGAATGTAAGAACATGTTTATTCTGGTTCATGCTCTAGGTCTTACACCCAGAATCCTATGCCACATCTATCTCACTCCAAATCCCCAGATTTGCTCAGCTACTCTAGCCCCATGTTTCTTTCCACAATCCATTTTCTCATTTGAATATTAACTGTACAAATAGAAAGATGATTCATTTTAACTATTAAATTTTTATATGATAGGGTACTTCACAGCAGATTCAAAGCACTAAAATTTTGTTAACAAGAAGACATTTTACATAAATGCTGTGAACTTTCAAGTTGTTTCAACTTGTAAAATATTTCTGTATATCATAAGATAATCAAACATTTTACAATATCACATATTCTATTTGATGATAATCGGAGGTCATATATTTGAATTTTGTTAAACAGATTGCCTGAGGACAGCGTGGCTGGTGAGAGGAATGTGAATTTGGCTCCTCACTTACTCCATTGACCTAGAATTTCACAGCTGATGAGAGCAGTCTAAGATCTGCTTCTACTTCCACCCACTAGTGAGACTCAGAGACCTGAGGGAATGCCAGTGACACAGTAGGATCCAGGTTAAGCTATATGTAGTGGACAGGCAGAACTAGAGGCAGGGAAATATCTCATGCAACATTAGTAATATGAGCCAACAGGTGCTCTCTAAACTTTCTTTTTGTTTCATTCTACTCATCATTTTCCTCTTGTCAACTATTTTGCTTAATGTTATGATATTTTCATATGAGTAAACACTGTCTCTTCTCTTTCTGACTCACTTCAAAATACCTAGGCATTCCGTTCCAATCCTGCATTCCTGGGTCCTACAATTACCAAAAACCTGATTAATCATTTTTTGCTTTCCAACCTTACTCCTACTATATTAAACTTCATTCATCTCTCCATCCTACCCCCTATCTTCTTGGACCCCTGCACAACAGTACAATCACTCCACTAAGCAGGAAAACATTCTATTTAAGTTCCTGGAATAAGTTGGATTATATTATATTTCTAGAGATTTCTATGGTTTTTAGATATAAGGTTCACAGATATCACGGTGTGCTAGTAGCCAGGCTGTACTTGAATATTTTGTTATTATTGACTAAATTACTTTAATCAGGATGTCATGCATGTTATAACCAGGCTTTCCCTCCTATATGACAACCATAACATATTCTGGTAACAAAGGAGTGTACACTGAGTTAAAATGAAAGAAACTCTTCAACCTTAAGATCTTCAGCCTTAGGAAGGTAGGTTCTTGGGACAGACATAAGGACAAAGAACTACCCACACCTAGAAGACATTCAGAGGAATAGACACCTCCTAAGGAAGCCTCTGTAGCAGTGATATGGCCATTAAACATAATATATCCATAAGCAACACCACA
Organism: Capromys pilorides; assembly: GCA_004027915.1. Classification (NCBI taxonomy): domain Eukaryota; kingdom Metazoa; phylum Chordata; class Mammalia; order Rodentia; family Capromyidae; genus Capromys; species Capromys pilorides. Next base: position 8,594 of record PVKN010036929.1, read on the forward strand.
GAAAACAAAATAAAATAGAAAAAAATGCAATCCTAAATGCCTAGCCCACCCAGGATAAGTCCATAACACAGAGACAGAGGAAATCAGAAGCCAACAAATGGTACACTCTGAAATGGTAGCAGAAAAAATAAAATGGAAGAGGACATAGGAAAAAAAAATAATCTCTAAGTTGCAAAAAGAAATGACTATCAAAAATGTTAAAGCAGACACACATAAACAAATGGAGGAGTTCAGAAAAATGATGGAAACCACAGCTGACAAACATAGATAGAAATGGAATCAATGAAAGAAATCGAAACAGAAATGTGAGCATTGAAAGTATATGCAGCATATATAATGAAGGTGAAGATAGGATATCGGATCTAGAAGACAAGGACATACAAGTAACTGAAAAATGAAAGATATCTTTAAAATCACAAGAGACAACGAGATAGCAATCCAACAGCTGCAGGATGAAGGAAAGAGGAACAACATAACATTGATTGTAATCAGTAAGAAAGCTGGAGAGAGTACAAAAGTTCTGAAAAACCTCTTCACAAAATAATGGCAGAAGACTTCCTAAATAAGGACAAAGAATTTGACATACCAGTAAATGAAATATATAGAACTCCATATAACCATAACTGAAATAAATCTAAACCAAGATGTATAATTATAAAGATTTCAGAAATTTAGCATAAGAACAAAATATTAAAAAGCAGCTAGAGAAAAAAATATCATTTATAAAAGAAAGCCCATCAGAATCAAAACAGACTTCACAACACAAGCCCTCACATGAAGGAGAGCTTTAAGTGAGGCATTTTGAACCCTGAAGAAAAAAAATCTATCCTTTGAAATTGATGAAGAAATAAGACAAATCCACAAAAAAGAACAACTGAGGAAATTTATCACCACCATGCCAGGATTACATAATGCTCTAAAGAATGTACTAGAAAGAAATAACTAAGACCATAAATACATAAACACCAATAGAAGGAACCATGAAATAGGACAAATAATCAGAGAAAAAAGACTAGGAACAAATAACATGAAAACAATATGTAAAATAAAAGCCAGTGCATATCATACAAGTTATAATCATCAATGTAAATGGGCTGAACTCACCAATCAAAAGAAAAAGACTGCCTGAGTGGATCAAGAAGCAAGATACAACAATATGTTATATTAAAAACACACTTAGAGAAAAGAGGTTGAAGGTATACAGTGTGCCTAAGGGGAGTCACCTAGAGATAAAACATTCTCTCAGGCTTTCACAGAGAGCAAACTGGTCAAGCAATGGCCTGACTCATCCAGGTGGCTGACACTGACAACAGTTCTACGAAGCACTGTACGTGGTTCCAAAGTAAATCCTGAGGGGATTTGACTGACCTTGGGAGATACAAAAACTACATGTGTTGTTACAGGTCTTCCTTTAACTTGCCCTTCACCACCCAGCACAAAAGTTTAAACATGACGCATAAAACATAAAGGTAGTTTAGTATGCTGAGCTGTAAAAGGCTCTAATCAACAGCTTCCAACATTGCCGGTTTCACCAGTAACCCACTGCAATTATGGAGCATTTGACTATGTATACAACTACCTTCTCTCAGATCAAAGAGAAGAAATCTCTGTTGTACTAATAACCATTAGAAAATTTATCATGTCTATACGCTGTGCTCTGTATAACTACAATGAGGACAAAAATATATATTGTATCAATTATTGGGAATGTACTACTAACATATTTTGAAACTGTCACATTGTAATGTCTTATTAAAAGTAATGAAAAAACACACCTGATCCCAAAAGAAATTCATAAACTATAAGCCAAAGGACAGAAAATAATTTTCCATGCCACAGGAACGCAGAAAAAAATATGATTAGCTATTCTATTTGCAGACGATGTAAACTATAAGACAAAACTGAGTAAAAGAGATATAGATGATCACTACCACTTGGTAAGGGAAAACTCCAAGAGGTGATAACAATCATAAACACTTATGCACCAAGCACAGATTCACCCAACTACATAAAAATATTAAGAGACATGAACAACCAAATAAGTACTAACAGAATTTCAGTGGGGGATCTTAATACCTCACACAGATAGCTCAAAGAGACAAAAAATCAACAAGGGAGTATTAAAATTTAACATGCCTATGAACAAATAGACTTGGAAGATGTCCATAGAGTGTTCAGCCCAAAAACATCAGAACACACAGTTTTCTCAGTTGCATATGGCAGTTCTCAGAAATAGATCAAATATTAGTATATAAAATATGTTTAAGTAAATGTAGATAATTTTAAATCATCTCTTGAATACTATTTCATAGCACAATGAAACAAAATCAACAACAAAGGAAATCACTAAAACTACACGAACATATGGAAATTTAAAATACCATTCTGAACAACCAAGGGGTCACAAAGGAAGTTAAAGACAAAATCAAACAGCATATACAATTAAATGATAGTGCCAAAACAATATATCAAAACTTATGCAACACAATGAAAGCAGTCCTACAGAGATAAACTCACACTTTAGTAAAATAGAAAAAGCTAAGAAAAACAACCTAACACTGAACCTCAAACTTCTAGAAAAAGAAGAACAAATAAAACCCAAAGCTTGAATAAGAGAGGAAAATATAAAGATAAGAGCAAAAATTGATGCAAGAAATGATAAGAAAACAATACAATCAATATATTGAAAAGGTGATTCTTTGAAAGAATAAAAAAGATTGACAAACAATTAGGCAACCTCAGCAAAA
>PVKN010036930.1:0-11340 GCA_004027915.1 Capromys pilorides
ATGGGAAGAGTACAGTTTCTGTGATAGGACATTTTGCAGGCAAGATCTTGTATTCCTGTTTTGTATATGCTGCATATGGACTTCTAGTTGCTAAAGTTGCTCCTTGCTTATTAGGCAATAATGCTAGGTAAAAGTAATGTTAAAGGTGTCCCCTAGTGAACTTTGATATGAAATGTTATAAAATGGGTCTTTTTATGAAATCTACTTTATATTTAGAAAATAGACATGCTGATGCCGATTAATCAATCACAGGGCTCCACCTGCCAATAAAAGACAAAGTCAGCAGCTGTTTTCAAGACATGGATGACAGGTTTCACTGGGACAGTTGGGCCTGATCCTCCTTCTACATTCTAGAAAGAATGAGTTTATTTTGCCTCAGTTTCCTTTCTGGTCTGATCTGCTGGTAAGGAGGCAAACTTAGTTTGTTTTTTGTTTTTTTTTGTCTTTTTGAGACAGGATCTTGCTCTGCAGTTTAGGCTGGCCTTAAACTTACTTTATGACCCAGGCTGGTCTTGAACTTGGCAACTATCCTCCAACCTCAGTCTCCCCAGTTCTGGGATTATAGGGATGTGCCACCATGCCTGACTAGCAAGCTTAGATCTTGAGAATAACCAATTTTGCCTTTCCAGATTGAGACTGACAACTCTTGGACAAGTTTCACAATTTTTTGAGAGAATAAAATGTTTACATATTAATGACAATTTTTTTAAAAGTGCCTAAAAGAGAGAAAAGAAACTGCAAAAACTCGATACAGACATGGAAATTAAATAACATCCTCCTGAACAACCAATGGATAACAAATGAAATTTAAGAAGAAATTAACAATATCTACAATTATCTGAAAATACAGATACAACATACTGGAACATGTGGGATGCATTGAAAGCAGTCCTCAGAGGTAAATTTATAGTGGTGAATTCTCACATCGGGAATACAGAATGAGCACAAATTAACAATTTAATATTGTACCTCAAGCTTCTAGGAAAAAAAAGAGCTTTCAAGCCCAAAGTCCATACAAGAGAGGAAATTATAAAGATCAGAGCAGAAATGTCACAACTGAGACTTAATGAAAACAATACAGAGAATTAATGAATTGAAAAGTTGGTTCTTTGAAATAATAAAAAAATGATAAACCCCTAGCTAACCTTATCAAAAAAAAAAAGAAAGAGGGCTGGGGAGATAGCTCAGTGGTCTAAGTGCCTGCCTGGCAAGCATAAGGACCTGAGTTCAATTTCTGGTACTGCATGCTGTGCTGGTCCAAAACCCCAGGTGCACTGTGCCAGCTCCAAAAACAGGTGTAGTGGCACATGCCTATCATTCCAGTGCTGGGGAGGCTGAGATAGGAAGAACACTACGAGTCTGAACAGTGTAGTGAGACTCTGTAACAAATTAATTAATTAATATTTTTAAAAAGAAAAGGAAATAAAACACTCAAATTCATGCACTGAGGAATAAAAAGAGTGAAATCACTATATATCCTATAGAAATTCAAAGATCATCAATATCTACTTTGAAAATCTTTAGTTTCATAGGATGGAAAACAAGAAATAGATTCCTAGACACATATGAATTGCCAAAGCTGAATTGAGAAGATATAAAAATTCTAAATGACCCAATATCAGTTAATGAAATTGAAAATGTATCAACAAAGAAAAGCCCAGGTCCTGGGCTTTTACTGCTGAATTCTTTGATAAATTTAGAGAAGATTTAATGCCAGTACTCCTCAAACTCTTTAATGAAATTGAAAGGAAGCAATACTAATTCATTTGCTGAGGCAAATATTACCCTGATACCAAAACTAGAGAAAGACACAACCAAAAAAAGAGAACTACAAGCCAATTTACCTGATGAACATAGATGCTAAAATCCTTAATAAGATATTAATATTAGTAAACAGAATGCAGCAAATTATCAAGAAGATTATATACCATGACCAAGTGGGATTCATCCCAGGAATCAAGGGATGGCTCAACATATGCATATAATTAAATGTAATACATTCACAGTGCCAAAGACAAAAACAACATGATTATCTCATAGATGCAGAAAAAGCTTTTGATAAAGTCCACTACTCGTTTATGACAAAAAAAAAAAACCTACAGAAAATTGGAATAGATGGTCTTTACCTCAATCTGAAAAAAGCCATCTTTGACAAACCGGTAGCCAACATCATATTAAGTGAACAAAAACTGAAAGCTTTTACTTTAAAATCAGGAACAAAACGAGGATGTCCACTATCACTACTTCTATTCAATATAGTTCTGGAAACAGTAGCCAGAGCAATTATACAAGAGAGAGAAATAAAAGGAATAAGGATAGGACAGGAATGAAGGAAATTATCATTATTTGCAGATGATATACTCTACATAGGAAAAGCCAAAAACTGCACCAAAAGACTTATAGATTTAATAACCAACTCAGTAGTATAGCTGGATACAAAGTCAACACTCAAAAATCAATAGCATTCCTGTACACAAGTAACATACTCACTGAGAGAAAAATTAGGGGAAACACACCATTTACAGTAGCATCCAAAAGATGAAGTACTTAGGAATCAATCTAACAAAGTAAGTAAAAGATCTATATATTAAACAGTATAGTACTGTTTCAAAAAGAAAATTGAAGATAACACAAAATGGAAAGATATACCTTGCTCATGGAAAGGAACAATCAACAGTGAAAGTGACCATACACCCCCAATTGTTATACAGATTAATTCAATCCCAATTAAAATATCATTAACATACCCCACAGAACTAGAGAAAACATTCCTAAAATTCATTTGGAACCAGAAAAGACCTAGAGTCACAAAAGCAATTGTGGGCAACAAAGACAAGGCAGGAGGCATTTTAATCCGTCATGTGAAATTCTATGATAAAATCAGTGTGGTACTGACAAAACAAAACACAGACCTAAGGATCAGTGGAACAGATTAGAAGACACAGACACAACTCCAAACACACTCAGCCATCTTAACTTTGACAAAGTGACCAAACATGTTCACTCGAAGAAAAGATTGCTTTTTTAATAAACAGTGCTGGAAATACTGGCTCTGTACATGCTGAAGACTAAAACTAGATCTATGTCTATCACCATGCACTAAACTAAATCAAAGTAGATCAAAGATCTAAATATTAAAACAAAGGCAATCTATTGGAAAAGAAAGTATGTAGAAATCCTGAACACATAGGTATAGGCAGAAAGTTCATGAATAAAACCCAAACTGCATGTGAAATAAGAAAGAAAGAATCAACAATTGGGACCTCATCTTGTTAAAAAGATTTTTAACAACAGAAGAAATCAGCAACAGAATGAACACAACCTGCAGATTGGAAAAAAATTCTAGTCAGTTGTCACTCAAAGAATTTCTATCTAGAACATATAAAGTACTGAAAAAACCCAGACTCTTCAAATCCAAAGATCCAATCCAAAATGGGCATCTGAGATGAATATACATTTCTCAGATGAAGAAATACAAATGGCAAACAAATACATGAAAAAATGGTCAACATCATTGGTCATTTGAGAGACACAAATTAAAACAGCACTGAGATTTCATCTCACTCCAGAAAGAACGGTTATTATCAAGAAATCAACTAATAACAAATGCTTATGGGGCTGTGGTAAGAAGGAACCTCTCTATGCTGGTAGTGGGAGTGCAGACTGGTGCAATCTCTATGGAAATCAGTGTGAAGCATCCTCAAAAAGCTAGAATTAGAGGTCCCATTCAACCCAGCTATCCCCCTTCTGGGTATCTTCCCAGAAGGATTAAAAATGTCATACCACAGACCTATATGTACATCCATGTTTATAGCAGCACAATTTGTCATGCCTAAATCCTGGAAACAACCCAAATACTCACCAACTGAGGAATGGATAAAAAAGATGTGATATTTTTATACAACAGAGTCCTACTCAGCCATAAAGGATAAACTTAAGACTTTTATAGATAAATGGATGCAACTCGAGATCCTACTTATTAGTGAAATAAATCAGACTCGCATGAATAAACTTCAATTGTCTCCCTGATGTGAGAAACTTAAGACAGTAAATAAGGCCTAAAATGTACAACAGACATTGTGAAATGGGAAGAAACTGTTAAAAAGGAAAAAGGATAGGATGAAATAAAGGGGAAAGGAAGGGAAAAGAGAAAAAATGAGTCAGTTATACCACCAGTGTCTCTTAGTTCATAGAAAGGGAAAGTTTGTGTGCTTATTTCAACTAGAGAATATTTTATGCCCATATCTTGTACTCTAGGTAACTACTTTAAAGAGAATAATATGCAATGTGTTAACTATTGTTAGTCTTCTAGCATCTTGTTATGAAATTTTATTTTACTTTTTTTCCTTAAAAAAAAAAAAAAGAAAGAAAAAAATAAAAGGACCCTAAGTTTGATTCTCAGGATTCCAAGAAGAGTTTGACGACTAAACTCACCTGCTACTACTGAGGAGAACTAGGTCTCCTTAGGTGAGGCTGCAATAAGAACCATCACAAGAGGCCCCTGAGCCATGTCCTTACTGTAAAGGTGACCACTGGAAGTCATACCACTCAGAGGCAGAGGCCCCAGGGATCAGATCCATCTTACCAGTTGGTCCAACAAGACTGAAGTGTCTCAGTGGGAAAAGAAACTAGACTTCTGCTGGACACTGGCACATGTCTCTCAGTTCTTTCCAACCCTGGTCTTCCTTTCAGGTACTTTAGTAAAAGCAGTAACTGGAGAGGAGATAACTTGGTATTTCCCACAACACGGAGGCTGTAACTGAGATGGCTTCCTCTTCAGTCATTCATTTTAAGTTATGCCTGAAAGTCCAGTTCTCCTCCAGGGAACAGATATCTCATCTTGTTTGAATATTATAATATACATACTCCCAGGTCGGGTATCCTGCCTCACTCTCCTGGAGTGAGAAATAAACTCTGAAGTATGGGCAATTAAAGGTTGTACAGGAAGAGCAGGAAGAGCAGCCCTAGTACAAAAACATCATAAAGATCTTATATTTTCTCACTGGAGACAATATGCTGTATGGCCTGAAGTTATTTCTTTTTTGTGTGTGTGCTACCAGAAATCAAACTCGAGACCTCCTGCTTGCCAGGCAGGTGCTTGTGCCACTGAGCTATATCCCCAGCCTCAGGACCTACCTGAAGTTAAAGGAAGACTTTAGCCTATAATTCACAACTTAAGGGCACAAAATCTACTTATACATTGTAACAGCACTTGCAACACTCCAATCTTGGCAGTTCAAAAGCCCAGTGGGGAGTGGAGGTTGGTATTGGACCTTAGGTTGGTGAATGAGGCAGTAGCGCCCATTCACATGGTGATACCTAACCCATACACTCTCCCTTCTCAGATCCCATGAGATGTTAGTTGGTTTTCAATGACATTTAAAAGATGTCTTCTTTTGTACTCCTTTATATACAAATTTCTAGTTTCTTTTTGCTGTGAAAATCCTCATGACTAGGCCTCTCCAAATGAATTGGACTGTGCTTCCTCAAGGGTTCAGTGAACAGTCTTCACTTTGTTGGACAAGTGCTTTCTTATGACTTGGCATGCTTTTATTTTTCTCAAATCAGTCTCACAATATGAAGCTGATGCACTGTTATGCACCCCCTCAGAAGAGCTCTCTAGGCAAGGGCACCTGCGCTTTGCTGACTTTTCTAGTTTAAGGCACAACTTTGCAGCGTTGAGGTAAAATATTTGGGTTTTATCATATCTAAAGGAATCCCAAAACCTAGAGGAAGGAAGAATTAAACCAACACTTTTCTTCTCAAAGTCTAAGACCCTAAAACAGCTAAGGAGATTTCTAGGAATTACAAGTTGTTGCCTTCAGATGGCAGGGTATGGGGAGATCATATGCCCCTCTATCAGCTCATACAAGAAGCCCGAAAGGCAGATATCCATATTTTAACCTGGGAACCTGACTCCCAAATTACATTCCAGAAGCTTGAACAACTGCTTCTAAATGCTCCTCCAGCATCAAGCCTACAGACAGGACACCTTTTCAATGTGTATGTTAACGAAAGGCAGGCATGGCTTTGAGAGTGCTTATGCAAGATCGAGGACTTGCTCAACAGCCTAAGGCATATCTGAGTCATGAATTAGACATTGTAGCAAATGGATGGTCTGTGTGCCTTGGAGCTGTGGTTGCTGCAGTTCTCCTTGTAGGCATCCAAGCTGACCTCAGGTAAAGATCTTACTGTATACACACCTCACACTGTGGCCAGAGTTCTTTCTTCCAAAGAGAGTGTATAGCTATCAGACAACCAACTTCTTAAATACCAGGCTCTACTTTTAGAAGGACCAGACATTAAAATAAAGATACATTCCTCCTTAACCCTGCTATCGTTCCACTAGAAAAAGAAGAAACAGAGGCTGAAATACACAACTGCGACAATTCTCCATATCTACAGAGCCTGAGATGAACTGTTAGACATACTCCTACTGACCTGATTTGAGCTTCTTCTGTGATGGCAAAAACAGGTTCATGGAAAACAGGACAAGAAAGGCAGGCTATACAATAGTGACTCTACATCAGACACTTGGAAGTTCCTTATCTTTGGGAATAATGCCCAGCTAGCAGAATTTATAGTTCTGATAAGCGCTTTGCAATTCAGGGAAGGACAGAAAGTTAATATTTATACTGGTTCAAAGTAAGCCTCTAGCTCAAAGATAACCATTGAAAATAATATAATCTATAATCTATGTTAAAAAAAAGACAAAAGACAAAGAAAGATTCTATAGAGTTCAGTAGAACTCCTAAGAATAGAGAGCCAATAATCATAGGTATAAAGATGGCTAGTTTCAGATATGGACTGATTACATGTGGTTAACACCAACCATAGGACAACCTAATAAAAAAGCTCCTGTATGAAATCAATCCTATTCTCACTGGACTAACTCTACTAAAATTGTTGGGATGGACATCCCCTGAGCTGCGTATACACACCATAACTTTACAGGTCAAAGACTGGTTTGCAACAGGCTTGTTTAATAGCCCTGGAATTAGGTGGGGAGTCCCCAATGGCATTCATTGGCTCTGTGGAATCAATATGTGGTCCTAAATGGGTAGGGAGATGCACACTGGGATTTGCATGGCTACAAGGCAGCAGGGTCAGAAATATCAACAAAAGTGCAAACTGAGCCCATCTACAACACTGATGGTCTAGAAGTATGTTTCATTGGTATGATCATCTGACTTCTATCTTTATTCCTTCCCTAGGATTAAAGGGTATCATGTGCCAGATCAGGGCCTAGACTAATTATACTCAATCAGACTTAAACGAGACTTCAATTTTTTTTTTTTTAAATGTATTTGGTACAAGGTCTCATTACACAGCTTGGACTTCTAGTGATCCTCCTGTTTTCAGCCTCCCCAGAGCTGAGATTACAGGTGTGTGTCACCACATCCGGTCTCAGTGAGTGGCTCAGCACACTTGAGGGTGCGGCCAGTGTGGCCTAGGGTGATGGGGATTGAACCCAGGTCCCTGTGCTTACCTAAGCATGCACTTAGTCTGCTGAGCTATCTCACTGGCCCTGAGACCTCAACTTTTTTTATTATGATAAAATATATTTTACTTTTTTATTACAGAGTATTTTTTTAATATTGAGACATTTTCAAAACACATTAGGATAGCCACAGTAATTGATACAATGCATATTGTTGTCTTCATAGTAATTGTTCAGAGTACAAGATGCAGACATGACAACTCCTCTAAACACTACTGGTATAAATATTTCTTCTCATTGAACTAAGAGAAAGTAGTTGTATACATAGAGCAATATTTCATTATAGTAGTGGGATACTGGCAGAACTGGCAATGTTGGAAGCTGCTGACTTGAGTCTTTTACAGCTCAGCATACTAATCTAAAGTTACATTTTATGCCTCGTGATTAAACTTTTCTGCTGAGTAGTTAAGGTCAAGCTGAAGCAAGATCTATATAACAAAACATGTAATTTTTATATCTGACAAGGTCAGGATTTACCTTGAAACCATGTACAGCGTTTTGTAGAAACTTTTGTCAGTGTCAGCCATCTGAATGAGTCACGGCCATTGCTTGACCAGTTTGCTGTCTGTGAAAACCTGAGAAAATGTTTTCTCTCTAGGTGACTCTCCTTAGGCACATTATACATATCAATCCCTTTCCTCTGCAGCCCCATAATCTTGAACAGAAAATTTGGGACACCACTGAGTTATAGGATGTTACAGTACAGGGGAGAGACTCAACTTTTGAAGTTTCTTTTCTAAATGAAAAAGTAAAAGTAATGAGGCAAATTGTTCTCCCAAATCAGATGGTATTAGACAGCAGCACAAGGGAGTATTTGTGCCATGAAAGCTGAATGCTGTGTGTACTGCTAATAACTTCAGCTTTTACTGGCTCTCATTGGTGTAAATATTTGTCGGTTGTATTCCTAATTGATTTATCAACCTTATTATTTGTCCAATGAATATTTAACTGTTTTTTTGAACTTGCCTCTTCCAAACTTAAAGCTATGGCATTTATCAAGAGTCTTTACACCAGCCTTCTGTAGTGTATGTATGACTGTCATTCCCTCTTCGATTGGAAATAGCCAGAATGGTCTTTGTCCCTTACCCCCTAACATTAGTTAGGCATACCTCTTCAGAGGGGGGATATTATTATAGACAGCTAAGTTAAGACAAAAACATAGGCAGTCAGACAGGGCTAAGCATGAGGATTACTATGAGTTCAAGGCCAGCCTGCATTGCACAGTGAGACTCTGTCTCAACAAAAAACAAAACAAAACCAACAACAAAAAACTTTCTTAGGTATTGATAATAAAATTAAATATGTTAAAGTACTTACAAATGTAATAAATATTCATCTGCAGTAGACTGATGCTATAAAGCTCTTCCTAATTACCTGGTACAAAACAGCTACAGTGATCTACCTATAGCATCTAAAAACATTTTTATTATAAAAAATTTAAACATCACAACGTTAGAATGGTAGCATAAAGTTAATCACCCCTAGGTCCTTGAATTATCAATATATACCATAATCATTTCCTCTATCTTTAATTTCCTTTGCTAAACTATTTTAAAGTAAATTCCAGATGTCATTTTATTCCTAAATTCACCTTTTAAAATGAATATCTTCTATTACATTTACAATGCCATTATTGTATCTAATGATATTTAAAGTAATTATCTGATATCCATGCCCAGTACACAGTGTAAATTCTAGTTATCTCAAATTTATTTATTTAGGACCAGTGAGATAACTCAGCAGTCTAAAGTGCCTGCTTAGGCAAATGCAGGGACCGCGGGGCACCACATGCTGTGCCAGCCCCACCCCCAGGGCAGGCTGAGCTGGCCATAACATAAATAAAGTTTTAAAAACAAAAATAAAGAAAATTATTAAAAATATTTCTTTTTAAATTTATTTACTTGCAATGGTGGGGATTGAACCTAGGGCCTCTGAACTAAGCTACCTTGCCACTCTTTTTTTAAAATGTTGAGACAGGATCTTGCTAAGTTGCTAAGTGGCCCAGGCTGGGCTTGAACTTCAATCCTGCTTCAACTTCCTAAAGTGCTGAGGTTATAGCATATATAATATATAGCATACTTAAAAGTACATTTTTGTTCAAATCAAAACCCAAGAAAGCTCCACATATATGGTTATGTTTCTCATTTTTTTTGGGGGGGAGGTGTGCATGTTTAGCCCATGAATAATTTTTCCTACAAGGTAGTCCCACACCAACCCCTCCCTGCATCCCATTTCATTGACTTGTTAATAGAAACAAAGTATATGTTCCAAGCATAGGATGTATTCATACTTAAAAAAAAAATTACTTGTTTATCTGAAATTCAGATTTAACTATCCTATTTTGTTTTGCCCAAATCTAGAAAACCTATGCTAGAATCAGCTTCCACATTTCTGGCAAAAATACTTCATGGATATTAGCACGTGCGTCATACCTATCACATCTATATATACACAAATGCCTTCTAGGACTGCAGCCTTATCTCTTCCTTTTGAAATTTTCTAATCAAATGAATTAATCCAATGGCTTAACCCTTTAATTAGGGTCTTAAGATGGTGATTTTTTTTCTATTTTTTGTTTTGTTTTACTTTTTAGAGACCCCTCGCTATGTAGTCCAGGTTGATCCATGTCCAGCTAAGATAGTGATTTTCTGATCCAATCATTCTTTATGGCAAAACTTTATTCCCATAATTAGGAATACTGATTATCTAAAGTAGATGAAGGGAGGTATAAATGCTTAATTCTTTCCTTCTAATTTTCAGTTCACAAAGGAGTACTGTCCTTATTTTGAATGACGTTAAACCAGTTCTTTTAGATTTTATCCTTTTTTCCCTCAGGAAAAAGTTCTTTTAGATTTTTTCCCTCCTGTCTTAGCCTCCCAAGTACTACAATGCCAAGCTGTTTTTGTTACATCCATATTTATTCTGGGTTTTTATATATTTCATGTATTTCATTCAATTGCCTTAGTGTTTGACAGCTTCACATGGCTCAGTTTCATGAGTAGTGGTCTATAGTGCTAAATTCAGACCAAGGTTATACAATCTCAGTTAGTTTTAAGCAAAGAGGGCATGGGTATTAGGGAAAGAATTAGCACACCACATTAGCTCTGTTTTTCCTTTGGAGATCAGAACAGCTGCACTTACCCATAAGTAGCTAATCCAGAAGAGTCACTACTTGCACTTCATATTTGAAGTACTGGATATTCACTTGAAGTCAGTTTTGAACTTTGATGTCAACTCCAAACAACTGGCCGCAGTTTCTAGAGGGATTTTACTAAGAATAATAGTTTTGAAGCTAGCCACGGTGGTGCACACCTGCAATCCCCACAAGCTGGAAAGTTAAGGTAGGAGCTCAAGTTCAAGCCCAGCTTAAGTAATTTAATGATTTATTGAATCCCTGTCTCAAAATAAAAAGGGCTGGGGATGTAGCCTAGTACAAAGTTCTTGGATTCAATCCACAGTACAGGAAGAAATAAAAAGAATTTTGAATTATTTATACACATCTCTTAAGAGATTACAGGATGAGCATTTCAAAGGATGGACCAAATCATTTCCAATGTATTCCTTGCACCTCTAATTATACACTAATGCTAAGAATTTACTATTGATACTTCATCATAGTGGGACTCTAGAAAGGTTATAGTTTGTAACATAAAGATAACATGATACAATGACCAATAAGAAGCAAAATAATCAATTAAGTGGAATATAGGATATACATTTTTAGAAAAATCTGTATTCCAAATATTTTAGGAAATTAAAACACACAAATATTTTAGGAAAATTGATTTCAAATACTCTCACAAGTAGTTCATCAGGAATTTGATCAGAAAAAAAGGAAT
>PVKN010036931.1:0-11342 GCA_004027915.1 Capromys pilorides
TTTCTAAACTTCTCAAGTTAATTAAATGAACAACATCCTAGAGTGGTGAGGGCATGTCCTTTACACCATAGGCTTTAGAACTTATTTAGTTAAGCATCTAGACTCTTCATGTTGATAGTGTACAAATCATAACAATCCACCCCTTGCCAAGCTGACATTTCTTTAAAGCATGTTCCACATACAAAGGTATGCTTATAATTACCCCTTACATGGGATAATTGTCCTGCATACAACCGGAAGTGCACTAATTCCCTCACCAGAATAAGAGGTACAGTATTCTTGGGTGATATTTCTTTTTATCATTTACAACTTGAATATTATAGTAGTTTAACAATCCTTAATAATCAGTATTAAGTCTATCAACATATTACATTAGAGCCGTAGCATTCTGCCCTGGTCCCACAAAGGCTCATGCACACCCCTTCATGCAAAAGGCATTCAGTCCATCTGCAAGAGCTGCCAAAGTCCTAAAAGTTTCGGCATTGCTGCAAAGGCCAAGCCCCGAGTCTCTGAAATTTAAGGCAAATTCTTATCTGTGAGCCGTGTACAAATGAAAACGAAGTTAAATACCCCCAACATTCAGTGCTGAAGGTAAGCATTTTTATTCCAAAAGTTACAAACTGAGATACAAAGGGTTGGGACCAAAGCAAGTCCAAACCCAGCAAGGCAAATATTAAGTCCGTAGTTCCATGTCAAAAAGCTGAGGCAATCTGTGAGCTCCTAAGGGCTTTCAAGAGTCCACCCCGTGGCATTTCTGGTGGTTACAGCTTCCACAGCTTCTCTTTTAGGCCTGTTTTGCTCCCTTCTTGCAGCTTTTCTTAGATGATCCATGTTTCTGACTTTTTAAAACTCTTAGGGTCTCCCCTATATCTTTGGCTTCTCACTCACAGCTTCACACACTGCCTGCCCTCCTAGGGCCACCTGGAGGCTGACCTCCCAGGCCTTCTGAAATGTATGAAGAAGCCCTTGTAATCTCAGAACTCTTACATTCTACTGAAAATCAGCACCACATGGATAATGCCAAGGACTGCCTCCCCCTGGAGCAGTACTGAGGCTTCTGTCTCTCTGGGCTGTAGGGATCTGGTACCTGGATCACTGGGTACTTTGAATCCAATGATAAGGAACAATTTTTTTTTTTATGTTGACATCATTCTGGAACATGGTGCGTTATACCTTTCTCCTCAAAACAAGGTCTTTCACTTTTGAAGTTTTGAGGTTGCAAAGGATAGACTTGCTGCTTCTTGTGATGTCCTAAGGCCATCCTTCCTATTCTCCCCTACAGTTGAGATTCCCTTAGTTCTATATTTGAAGTCCAGAGTTTTATTAGAACTTCCTGTCCGGCCACACACACATTTGAAATGATCCTCCTGTGCTCTTTGCTCTTGACTCTCAACATAGATCTGGCTAAGACTCCCCAATAATAGCCATGCCACAGACTCAACATTTAACAGCCTTGAAATGTCTTCCACCAGATTAATTAGTTCACCATCTTTAATCTCAGTCTCAGGCAAAGGCTCTGCACAGGAGCAAAATTCAGACAAACTTGATACATCATCTGGAGTCTAGCAGCCAATGCTGTCTTTCCAGAAGCAACCTCCCAAGCCTGGAATTCACTGGCAGGATTTCTATCAGTCTTCTGGTCTTCTGAACTGTGACAAGAATCTTCCATGCAGTACAGCCTAAGGCCGTCCAGTGCTACATTTCTGAACCCTTTTAAAGTCTTCCTATAAGCCATTTTCCAAAAGGTTTTGAACCACATGGTCAGATATAGTCACGACATTAAACAACATCAAACAGTGGTAAGGGCATGTCCTCTACCCCAGGTTATAGAGCTGCCAAGTTACTTAGTTAAGCTTTTAGATATTTTAGGTTGACATAATGCATAAACCAAAGCAGTCATCAAGGGTATAAACCCATACCTACTAAGTGAGAATCTTCATTTGACCAAAGTCCTTCCTATGCATAGTAAGGTCTGCGAAGCATTGAGATAGAATACAAAAAAAAAAAACAAAAACAAAAAAAAAAAAAAAAACAGTTCTTGGATTTCGCTAGTTGCACAAGCGAAATACCTGGTGAGCCTTTTGAATAGGGAGTCTGGGTATTTGTTCCTGAATGAACTTAGGAAACAGATGTGGCATTGAACTAATAGAGGTGGTCTTATACCTGATACCTGTTGATAGTTTTACCTAAAGAATTGCAATTCTTTAATCAAATGGCAAATGCATTGAATGGGAGATAGTTGCTGAATTACTTTATTGGAGTGCACACAAAAACAGAATAAGCAACAGGAAGACATGAAAATATAGGTAAATATAAGATCCAGAGTATTAAATGCAGAGCTACAGTGACAAACAAGACACCAGACTTTTCAGAAGAAATTGTGCAACTGACCTCAGAGACCAGTTCCTTTGACATGACACTCAGGTGGGTCCAGACTGCAGGGCAATAAAGGACTTGCTTATTCCGACAAAGCTGCAAGTGGCAGATGCCAACTTAGAAATACCCTGGGAGAGTGATGTCGCAGGAAGGCATATCTCAGGTGGCAGTCTGAGCCACTGATATTTATAGCTCCAGAAATTGTATTATCTCAGGATTCAGGTATCAGTTTTGGAGGGAAAAGTCCCCAGCAGTAGCTATGTCATTTGCATATCAGTGCACAGCTGTCAGAGCGACTATTGATCAGCCAGTTGTCAGGAAGACTTGTCAGCCAGTGTTTGTGTTAGAGGAGAAAGCTCAAAGTGAAGTCACTGCTATGCTGTTGCATTAGTCATAATTTAAATACCAGTTTGCTTGGAAGCCCAGGAATCTGAACATAGCAAATCACAAGTCACAGAAAAGAGACTAGATTTTAAATTGGATTAACTGGGAGTATGATGATACAGTTAATCAGAAACTGCAAGCCTGATTACTTTAGGGCAGAAAGGGAAGGGGACAGTGAATTTATTCAAAGTATGTTCTCTCAGGCATCTGTTTTATCATGCTGTGGATCAAATCATGTGAGCAAGATCAGTTCTTATTGGGGGGTTTGTGAGAGCACCTCCTCCCTAGCTATACCAGGGGTCTGCATCTCTAGCCTCTTGATATTCTGAAAACCTCCACCATTGTTTTCTTGAGAAACCTCTTAACTAACATTCTTCTTCCCGCTTGACTCATACATCAACTTGGGTGCTGGACTCGGGAGGTTCGCAGTTGTTCGCAGGAGTTTTGTCCCTTGAATCAGAGAGGTTTCCCTGAAGCAGTGAACACAGCAGAGAGAGAAAGAAGCCCAAGATTGAATTTATTATCCTGGCTGTTCCATCTGCAGCTACACTGAGCATAGTGCAAAGGCATTCTAACTGTTTTCACAGTGTGTTTAGCCTGTTGTTTGCTGAATGCAAAGGGTATGTTGCTTCTGGCAGAGCTGTATACCCAACATTTAAGATAGGAAGTTTGTGTGCAGAAGAGTGAAAAGAAAACAGAATCCCTTGGAGTGCATTCTTCTAGTTCCTGTGTTTTTTTTTGTAACTGTAGTAAAATTCACATGATGTAAAATTAACCATTTTAAAGTAAACAGTTCAGTGCTGTCTAGTATGTCAAAATGTGTTCAACCCCATCTTTTTCTACTTCACATTTAAAAACTCCATCCCCCTCCCGCCGTGCCTAGCAACCTCGCCAATGCATATTTTTAATGCACACATAGTTGCCTTTTATATTCCACTTTTCTACTGCCATTTAGTGTACTTCACCTCATCTCTTAAAAATTTTTGTCCTGTGCATTTTCTTCTTTACATTGGTCTTGGGCTGTCACACCATGGTAAATCCTTATGATCTTTGAGGGGTTTTTCCTTGATATTCTCAGCTTCCGGGTTCAGAGAACTTCTGTGGAGAAAGCTGGAGCCTTTTGGGGGACAAGCTCTTCCCTGCTCAGGTCTTGCTTGCCCTTGAGCTCTTGAACTCGACAGTTGCACAAGAGATTGCAGGCCCAGCCAGGGGGACTCACTTTCCACTCCTTGCAAGCCTCATCAAATGACCTCACCAAGGAAATGCAGAATGAAGGGCTCTAACCACATCTGATGTGTAATAGGAGGTTTGGATTTCACCGTTTTGTCACCTGAAAGAAAATTTAAGTTGATTCTGTCTTCCACATAGCTCCAGGTTTTTTTTTTTTTTTTTTTTTTTTAACTGCTGGCAAAGATCACTGCTATGAGCATATTGCATAAGTAATAGGAATCTAAATGTACTTGCATATTTTCTCATCTTTGAGTTAAATTAAAAGGCAAATGGCACAAAGAGGCCTGGGCCAGAGCAAGTAACTTACTCATCACTAGGTGCTATAGGTGTGGTCCCTGGTGTGGCTCACAGCTTCGAAGCATCGTGCAAGCAACTGAGCAGGCAAATAAACATAAGCACTGTGCAACAGAGAACTGCATAGCACTTTACAGACGAAGTTTGCTGGCTCCTAAAAATATAAGCCAAACATCTTTCACACAAAAACCCCAAATGCAAATATTTGTGGCACAGACATGAGGCCAAGAAGTGGAAAACTCAATACCTGACCTACTAGGATAAGTGGCAATAAAAACCAAGAATGTTAAAAATATTGTATGAAAGCACTTTTGAGCTATGTGAATAAGATCTGTATGAAACACAAATGCAGTTTATGTTGCACCTCGGGTCCTAGCCACAAGATATCTCATTACATACATGCATATATTTAAAAGTCCTAAGTAATCCCAAACTTTCAGGCATGTGTGGGCTAATAGTTGCCCAGTCTATGATGGTAAACACAGCAGTGACGAGGCTTTTTAATTCATATTATGTATCAGCTGCTTTTAAAGTGTATGCATGTGTCATGTAGTTGTCATAGCTCTATGGGATGGAAGTTGTTGTAATGCTCATCGTGTACAGGTAAAAATAAGCTTAGAGGATGGATGACTCATCCAACACCACACAGTCAGTGAGCACTTTTTTTTCATTTTATTTATTTATTTATTTATTTATTTATTTATTTATTTATTTTTTTTGGGTGATACAAAGATTTAGCCCTAGGCCTCAGCACTGAACTACACCCCTAAACCCTTTCTATTTTGATTTTGAGACAGGGTCTTGCTTAGATTGTTCATCCTGGACGGGAACTTGCAGTCTTCCTGCCTCAGCCTCTTAATGTGCTGGGATCCTAAGTGTTCGTGAGTGGTGTCTTGAACCTGGACGTGGCCAACACTGCTACACCATGAACAGTTTTGGCACCTGTATAAACACTGAGATGGGACCAGCACCTTGCACCTCGGACACAGTCTCATTTTAATGTACTTTCTAGGTAAATGTTTTAGTGTGGTTGCCAGTGCAAGATGCAGTGCAAGAGAAGTGCATCTCACATTGGTAGTCCATAAAATGTCAGCTGGGCAAGAGAAAGCCTGCCGTGGTGGCTTCTGCAGTGCAGTGTACTCAGAAGTGTTATTGGCCTCATGAGAACAACAGCAAGGAGGGGGCTATTCTACTGTGTCCTAAATCCTGTGTTCCTGTTGAAGAGACACTTGTTAAAATCATTCAGAACTACTGCTGAACAGAAAAAAAGCCAGCCAGTGGTGTCAGAGAGGCACTGTTTTCCAGCAGTATCCAAACACTGATGCGATCTTGGCGTTGACTGATTCACCTTTCCTATAAATGTTATATTTATTGTCCTTATTTTCCTGTTTCCCCTTCTATTAGAGGTGTCTGTATGTGTGTGTGTGTGTGTGTGTGTGTGTGTGTGTGTGTGTGTGTGTGTGCGACCTTTCCTTACAAGATAGAGAAGTAATGAAACTCAAGCCTACTGATTTAGATTTTTTATGTTGATGTTTTATGCTGAAAGTCCTGCTTAGCTCAGAGAATCACCTGTTGGCCTGATTCACTGCAACTAAATGGGTGATGCTGCATAGACCAGAGCTGTCCAGAGAGGCCTTGACTGCAGATATGGCGTGGCTCATTTAAGGACTCAACCTATTTAACGATTGTTCAGACTTATGACTCACCGCGTGTCCGTGAAACCTCTTTTCTATTATGCAGTTCTGAACATCTTGTTGATGGTGCCTCTGTGCCTTTTTTTGTACAGCACACCATGTTTATAGACTGCTATGATTTTTGCTGATTGTCCTGTACAGTACTGTACTATAGCTTTATGTTATTGTATGGTACAGTGCTTCACGCATGAGTTACCAAAAAGAAAAGGCAAAGCTGTCAAGTTGGAGGGAGTCTCCTTTGACAATTTCCTTGTTTTGAATGTTGTAACGTCCGTACTATATACATTTCCTTATTTAGGGATCAACAAACTGGTCCTGGTCATTAAACCAGGAATGTCTGGATTTTTTGTCACAGAGACTCAGCAGGTAGCACTATCTGTAGGCTGAATGGTACTTTGGCATGACTTCATGAGTGAGCATTGTCAACCGGCATGTTTCAGAAAGACTGTGACCTTTGAGCTTCCAAACACTGCCCAAGACACAGAGTCTCTAACACCTTTTAACTCATCAATAGTCTCCTTATCTCTTCACACCAGCATGCTGCAGATCTGACAGAATTGAGAGGTCACCGACCCCTTTAAAAAAGATCTCAGGCTGGGAAAATAGCTCTATGGCATAAATGCCTGCCTGGCAAGTCCAAGGTCATGAGTTTGAACCCTCGTTCTGCAAAAAAAAAAAAAAAAGGTTTGAGGGTTTCTGACTGGTATAGGATTGAGTGATACTTTTGCCATTTTCAGATTTTAAAATTCTTCAGTTGTTTTAGCCCTCCCCATGCATGTGGATGCTAAAGAAGTGTTACATAAAGGAAGCTGAGTGTCTTTCTCCTTTTTAGTGACTGCTGAGGTTTGTGGGGATATAGCACTCTGAATGCTGAGCTGCCCAATAATGTCCTATGTTTTTTATCTAAAGTCAGTAAGCAAAACCCTAAGGCATTAAGATATGCTGGATATATTTCTGTTTTCTTCATCCCAGCTACTGTTTACATAACTGTCTATTGTGGAAAATGCATCTGATTTTAGGGGACAAGACTTGGGGTCTGACAGAACATTGTTAGGGGGTACTACAGAATCAGGCTCAGGCAACGTCCAGATTGTCTCTTAGGAATGTTAAGGAGTGGAAACCTAGACCATAGGGGGCTTTGAGGCTTCTGCCTCGGAGTCATTATCAAGAGCAGCACAGGGTCCTCTAAGCACATGCGTCCTCTGCAGTGACTGTGTGGAGGTCCTCCTGACCTAACTACCCGCTGCTGTCAAGGCAACCAGCTGAGCTGACAACCTGTTTTTCACTCCCTTTGAGTGGCTGAACTAATTGTGCCTATGAGTGTGTAAATATTATCGAGGCCTATCCAATTCTGACTTTCAAACTCAGCCACCCATACCTACAGCTGGTAGCTTATTTTCTGCTTAAGTACTCATCCACCCTGCTACGAAAGTGATGTAAGAAACAGATGGCGCTTCATACATTCCTCCTTTATCTTACATCCACTTCACTCTGTGGACAGAACGTAGCAGATGAAAAATTGTATCACCAGGAACACATTCGGACTGTGTCATGAAAAAAGTCTCCAATAGCACTCTCTTTTCCCCTTGTTTCCCCTTTTGTGGAATTCGGAAGTTTTGTTTACGAAAATTATTCTTGACTTCCCACAGGTTTTTGTGATTCATAATGGGTTTAACTCACTATTGATATTTTGGCAAAACTTCCCTTGCTGCTTGCCTACCAGTTTCAGAAGTCATTTGCTGTTAGCTATTTTCACAGGATGGTGACTTTCACTCCGTCCTGGGCTCATGAGATGAATTTGTCTAGGGTGGTAGCTTGGCTTCATTATCACTTGTGAAATTCTTCACCAACTATTATCTTGTACTCGTCATCCTGAGGCAGTGGGTTATCAAGAATTTTGGGCTGCTGGGACTAATTTGTTCTTATGGTCACCACTACCATGATCTTGCTGTTTGCCTCTTGTTCCAGAAGCAGCACAGACCTGTTTTTTTGGAACTGGGGATCAAACTCAAGGCCTTGCGCTTGCCAGGCAAGCGCTTACTCTACTGAGCTATCTTCCCAGCCCAACACTGACCTTATTATCTTGTGAGATATACACTCAGTGTCTACTCTTTTGTACTTGATCTCTTCTTAATGGGTTTTGTTGCCATCAGCTCCCATTTAATTGTAAGATGGATACAGCATTCTAGATGAGCTTATTCCAAGCATAAAATCTGCATGTATATGTCAAGTTCTACCAATATTATATCTTTCTTCCTTCTACTTCTACCTCTAGGCTGGATAGTCCCTGGGCCTTTGTCCTGGACCAGATGTCATGAGGTGCCAAGATGCTGAGAGCACTGGCCTTCAGCTTCCATTTTCTGCTACTGCTGTACTGGCTGTAGCCTTGGTCGTCAGGCTAATGACTGGACATTTGGTGGCCTAAGTCATGTTCTGGTTATGCCCCATTCTGGGGCATGCACCTCTCCTTGGCCCAGCAGAGGGAGCTGTTACTTCTAGCACGTTTCCTCTGAGTCCTCGCCCTACAGCCTGATGGGCTCCTGGAAGTCAGAAGTGCCTGGATTTCCTCTGATCACCTTGCATTCTTTTAACTAAGCTCCCTATAGCTACCTGTATGGCTTTTATAATGCTTGTAACTTTCTTTAAAATGCTTCCGCAATACAGTGGCAGTGTTGGTGGTAGCAGTAGTGTAATCTCTGTGTGAGAATTTCAATCCAAAATTGGAGAAGGAGGATTTAAATTTTGAAATTTCTCACTTGGTACTGCTCATGCAAAAACTCAAATCGCAAGCCTAAAGATCAGTCATTACATGTAAATTATGCCTCCGTAAAATAGCTTAAAAACAAACAATATAAGCTCATTCTCCAAACATCCTCTTCAGTTATTCTTGTCGCTCATTAGCACAAGATGCCCTGTTACCAGCGTACTCTAAAGACTGGGCTAGACTCACCTACAGAGTTTGTTAAAGGGCAGATGAACAGGCTCTGTTCTGGAGTTGCTGATTCTGTAGGTTGGCATGGAGCCTGAGCACTGGCATATCATAAGCTCCTGATAAACTGCATCAAAGGACCCTTCCTGAGCCTCACTAGCACACTAGAGATAGAACTGTTTTTTCCTCAGTGGACTCCTTATTGGAACCCAAGATGTCTAATCTATCTAGAGATGGTGTCCAAGTCCTGCTATTTCCATATGAACAGGGCATAGGAAAGAAGAGGGCCTGAATGCATACCGAACATTTCTCAGAAGCTTATAAAAAATGTACAGTCCCAGTACAAGTGCCAGACCTGTGGAATCCAAACCTGTGCTTTAACAAAAGCTCCAGGTGACTTCAACCAATGCATGTTAAAATTGGAGAAACACTCGCCTCACCCAAATTTAGCTCACATTATCTAGTTCAATGATCCTTAATCATAGGTTCACAGTAGAATTATCTGCAGCATTTAAAAAGTAGACTGATGGCCCAGACACTCTCCAGTGGTTAATGAGAACCTCAGAGGGTAGATCTCGGCTTCCAACAAGTCTGATAAGCTCCCCAGTTGATTGTAATGAACAGGAAGCCCTGAGAACCTCTAATTTTGTTTCTCCAAAGTTTCCTAGTTTCCTTTTAACAATGTACCTGCTGGATATCATTTGTGCCTTCTCTGCCCTCACAGTCAAATACTGACAATTTCATGCCAACTCCCACCTTCTGCTATTTGAAAAGCAGTCATTTCATTAGCCATAGTTTTACAGATCCACAAGAATACACGTTGGCACTCCATCTACAGTCTGTACTAGTGTTAGAATTGGAGCTGCTGGCTACCTTCTGTGGAAGCCAAAGCCTCAATGCCTTCTTCAACTTGAATTTCTAGTTTAATGTGAAGTTGTATTCTACCGATAGTATTCATGAAGAGTTTTGTGAACTGTGATTTTATATTGTGAGCACTTAAGAGAATCCTGTCTCAGAGAAGATGAGACACTGTGGGACTCTTTATTCAGAGCTTCATGGCTGGCTCCACACACAAGGGAGCCCATGCTGTGTCCTTTCTTCATTGCCCTTTAGTCTCACCAGAACTCACAGGTCAAAGGAGTCACAAATGTATGTCCAGTTATGTAAATTCCTGACATGTGATTTGGACAGATAGCAGCTAGTTGAAATTAGCTACTCACAACATAGAAAATTGCCAGGTAACATACTGCCTTTTTTTTTTTAATCTCCAGTTACTGAAATAAAAACGAAATGTTATACATAGATTTATAGGTATGAGTTATGTTATGAAGAAGTTCCTAAGTGTTAAATATTTCAATTGTCCTCATGGTCAGTTATTTTTGAAGCTCAGACAGAGGGAAAGTGACATCTCTACTGGTGGCATCTTTACTTCTCTTGCTTCCACAAACAGGAAATGTGAACAGTCCCCTGCCTATGCCGGTCAGAGTTTTAATTTTAGTGAACTCAAATCTGTTAAGGTAAGATGTGGTAGACTAACCCCTAAACAAGAGGCTGTCTCAAAACAAACAAACAAAAAGACGAAAGGTTTTAGGAGGTAGTAGGGAGTTCAGTGCACAGGTCCTGGAAGCCACGCCTTATTGTCTTTCTACCACATGAAGACATAGCTCCAAGGTGCCACCTATGTCCCAGAAAATGGGAACTCTCCCAGCACCTGGTTTGCAGGTGCCTTGGTCTTAGACTTTCCAGCTTAAAAAGTTTTTATAAGAAATAAATTCCTGGGCTGGGCAGATAGCTCAGTAGAATAAGCGCAAGGGCCTTAGTTCAATGTCCAGTTCTGGAAAGAAGAAAGAAACAAAGAAAGAAAGAAAGAAAGAAAGAAAGAAAGAGAGAGAGAGAGAGAGAGAGAGAGAGAGAGAGAGAGAAATTCCTTTTGCTTAGTTTATTGTTTTAGCAGCCTAAATAGACTAAGACAGAAGCTAAAGCCAAGGGTGGGGAGATAGCTCAGTGGCATAAATGCATGCCTGGCAAGCATAAGGTCTTCAGTTTCAGAGTTTGATTCCCAGTACAAAAAAAAAAAAAAAAAAAGAAAAAAGAGAAAGAGAAAAAAAAAAGCCAAACCCAGACTTCTTTAGGTGGGCAAAGGACAGAGACCTATCGGTGGGAGAAGCTCCTCTTCTAGACCTGTTCTTGTCATGTTGTCTACATGGAGTCCCCGGGGATCTTGTTAAACTGCAGTTTTTGTTTAGTGAGTCTGGGCTGGGACCCAGGACTGTAGTTCTAACAAGCTCCCAGGATGCATTGTTGTTCTGGGCCTGGGAAGCATCTCTTTAATTGTATAGGTTTGCAATAGTAAGGCTCAAGTATGCGTTTGCAAAACAGTCACTCAAAAGCTCATTAAGCTGGGTTCATGGGTTCACATCCCTGGATACTGATTT
>PVKN010036933.1:0-11317 GCA_004027915.1 Capromys pilorides
GTTTGTATGGTACAATACATAGTATGGCAAAAGATGTTGTTGAATTTATTGAAAATTCTGAAATGATTTCATAACCTTTTTATTCTTGAAAAGTCCATTTATAATTTCTTCTCAGCTTGATTATCGGGGACCCCAGCAGTGGACCCCAATCTCCTGCAAAGTGTTACAGCATAGTGAGAAACAAAAGAACAAGAAATAAAATGGATAGCTCAGTGGACTGAAGCACCTGCTTGGGCAGAGCACAGCTGCCAGGGTTCGGTACCCTGCATGCCTTGCCAGCCCCACCTGTGGGGCGCCCTGAGATGGCCGTTGAGACTGGGCATAGTGGCACGCACCTGTAATCCCAGCACTTTCAGAAGCTGAAAACAGGAGAATCACTAGAAGTCCAATCTACACAGTGAGACCCTGTGGGCACTGTAGACCCAGGACTAAATACAGAAGAAAAACAAGATCCAAAGAAATGAAATGGTGCAACTGGGATCTGGGATGGCCAGTGGTCCACAGCAAGCGAAAGGCAGGCAGGCAGGCAGAGCCTCGCTGTCTACGGATCGAATTTACATTGAAAGAAGTGCTGGGGCTTGAGGAGGCAACTCAGAGGGGGCGACGGCCTCGTGCAGTGAGCATCCCGTGGGTGACCCAGAGGGCCGCAGCGATCTTAGCATAATGAGGATCTGCTATTGATGAGGATGCTGAGCAGAGATGCAAGTTGGCAAGAAGTTCGTCCTTTCCTCCATGAGAGACGTCATTTTTATTACTGCTTGGCTGTCGAGGGAACAGGACGTCTTCAGCTGATGGCATCTTGCCCTGGAGTGTCACAGTATCCCAGGACTGTTGAAGCCTCAACTGTGACCAGAAACACACTTTAATTGCGAAACAAGATTTCCCCCAAAGCTGCACGGAATGGCCCTTGACACTTGGTAATGATTATGTCTTGGTTTTCAATAAGGAAAAGCAACAGACTTTGCTGTCACAAGTGCATGATAAAATTAGAATTTTAAACAAAGAGTAAAATGTTTGCAACAGTTGATACCATATTTCAGGAACTGAATATCTCTTTGCTGCATTTAGCATCCTGAATGACCCCAGAAGTCCCTGTGTTAAAGGCTTGTTCCACAGAGTGGCCCAGTGGGAACTATTCCAGTGCGGACCCTTCAGCCTCCTGACATGCACATCAACAGTGCTGCAGTGAGCTGCAGGCCTCCAGCCTTGGCCTAGATCCCTGGATCTCCAGGTGCAGATGGCCCTTTCCCTCCTTGTAAATCCTTGTGTTTCTATGCCTTGCATTAAGCCTGTGTCCATACCAAGTCAGCATTGACTTGTAGAGCCCCAGCCTTTTCCTCGCTGCCTCTCTTTTCACTCCTGAGCCATGAAGTGACTGGTTTTGGTATATCACCTAATCTCACTATTATGTGCCACTGCAGGTCCAGAGAAATGCCGTCAACCAGTCAAGGTCTCAAGCTTTCAAAACCATGAACCAAAATAAACCTTCTGTCTCTATAAATTTATCTATTTCAGGTATTTGGTATAGTAACAGAAAGCTTACTAGCACACATTTTGCATTATTTCACTAGGAAATGTAACATTGAAATTCCCCTAATCTGCCTGATCATTTTCATATTAAAAATTTCAAATAGTGTTATTTCATTTAAAATACTTGCAGTATATGTTGAATATCTAAAATGTTTTAGATCAGATATGTTTTAGATTATGAGTGCTTTGTTTTTAGATATTTTATATTTATAATGCAACACCTTGCAATTCAAGATTAAGAACAAAATTTATTTACATAATTCATAAATTATATATAATATATAATATATATAATATATATCATATATATATATATGTTGTAGTCTGGGTTTTTCAAGAGAAATGATTTAATACAGGACACAAACTTTATAGGATTATCATATAATAGTCATGCAAAGAGTCAAGTTGAAAAGTGCTAAAAATCTGTCCATACACCAAAGACAAAAAGAGTGCAGTCGAGGGCCTAGATCCCTCTTGGACTGCAAGAGTCCGACTGAGGACTGAGAACTCATACCAGTGCCTCCTACGAGCTCAGCTGGTGGCCCAGTGTCCATAACAATGTCTCATGCAACTCTGTCGCATGGATCTGCACTAGAAAAGCCCAAAGCTCAGTGGTGGAAGCAAGAAAGCTTGTGCCAGTGGAATGAAGGGTCTATGCTTGCAGGCTGAGGGGTCTGCACTGGAACCAAGAAGAGAGGCTCAAGGCAAGAGCCAGCGCTCCCCCGAAAGTATCACAGCTATCATTAGCAACACAAGGTCCCAGCTCCTCCAGTGACGAGAACAGCTGAGTCCGTGTCAGGACACACAGTGTGGCAAGCCTCTCCAGGAGAACCCACAGCACACCTTCCCTTTTTTATGTTGTTGGCAACAATCCTCAGGCGGGTCCTCCACACCCCACACCACACTGATTCAATGCAGCTAGTTGTTACAGTCAGCCAGTTGTCAGCCCACTACAACATGCAACATGAAAGTAATTTAGAGTAAATAAAATCTGAAAGATAAAATAGATACTATGAAAGGGAAAAAATTGGTTCAATGGAAAGGAAAAACTGGGATGAGGAACAGGGCAAAAGAAAAAAGGGAAAGGGATGTATTTAGATATATATGCAGTATAGTTAGGACAGCTGCTGCCCGTTTCTTCTGGTTTTTTGAAAGGAATAGTTCATGTTTAACATTTTTTTCTTTTATGGCTGGCTTAGCCTGCCCTGGGGAAGGGGCTGACACAGCATGTGGTGCTGGGGATTGAACCGCGGTCCTTATGGGTGCCTAAGTATGCCTAAGCAAGTGCTTTAGACCGCTGAGCCATCTCACTGGCCCTTTCTTCTTATCTTTTCCTTTTGAATTTCTTACAAATTTTTTGTTTTGTTTTGTTTTTTCTTTAATCCAATCTTGTACATTTATATCTGGTAACCGAAACAACTAATTTGAAGATGACATCATGCAATACAGTAACCACTGTTGAATTCCTATTATTTTGTTTAGTAAAATTTTGTGTCATTTCTAATGATTTTTTTTCTTTCTGTCACTATTTTATATACTTTAAAAAAGAAAGTAATGTAACAATATTCTCAAGAGTATGTTTCAATTTTAACTGTAATCCATTACATGAGGTAAGTGTAGAATTTTCTCTTTAGGCTATCACATTGACACTCAAAAATTTTTGGATTTTGGAGCAACCTGGATTTCACATTTTTTAACTGGGAATGCTCAACCTATAGCATAGAGCTGTACAACATATTCCTCATGATGGTCAAAAATATCAAATGTTAGATTATACCCTGGGCAGTCATAATTCAGTCTTGTAGCAAAGCAAAAAACAAGACTGTGGTAGTTGATGCAATGTGTCAACTTGGCTAAATTGGCTTCTTCACTTCCTGGTAGTAGGGACACCGCCCTGGGGCTTGATTGGTTCTAGACTGGGGCACTATTGGACCTGCCCTGGGATGTGATTGGTTCTGCCCTAAGGTGCAACTGGTTCCACCCTGAGGCACAGTGCAACAGGCCCACCCCAGAGTGGCTCAGTACAAGAAGTGTATATGAAAGAGTTGAAGGAGGCTTCTCCACTGGGTGCCCCGCACCACTTCGCGGAGAAGGCCTGTCATTGTCATGTCACTTTGCAGCTGTGCCCCTTCAGAGGAGCTTGATCTTCACAGCTACACCACTTCGGAGAGGCCCCAAACTCCACTATGGAGCCCTGGTCTTCGCAGTCAGCGTAAAAGGAAGTGAGAGGCTTGACAGATGCCACAGCTGTTGCTCCTCCTCTACTCTTCCTTGTTTCTGCCACCATGAACTTCTACTGTTTTCTGTGGAGCCAGCAAAATATAGACTGAAAGCTCCATGAACAGCGAGCTAAATAAACCTTTCATTCCTTCATTTCGAGTGTACAGCATTTTTCCCAACAACAAGTAAAAAGTAACTAAAGCAAAGTAACAAATATCACACTAGCCAACTTCAAAGGCTGCACATAATCTGTTAGAGGCACTAGATTCAGACATCCCACAGAGGAACACTGGAAATGCCTGCCACACTGGGTGGCCAGATGGTGCTACTCATACCAGCTTCCTTAAATTTCATGGAATTGCTCTCTTGTAAAACATCATTGTTATGGTTTGTGCATAGGTGTCCCCCAAAGCCTCATACAGTCATGAGGCAGCTTCTGGAATTTGTAACTGATTATTGTGAAAATGGGTGCTGCACCTCCCCTGGGGCAGGTGATTTGCATTTCAATGTGAGGGAGGAAGAGAAGTTAGCTGCTTGAGCTGCTGCTAGCTGTCTCGCAGTTTGCTCTTCCTCTTGCCCGCTGTCATGGAAGGTTGCCCTCTCCCATGTGCCACTCTGCCTTGGAGCCAGCTGAATAGAGACTGAAACCCCCAGTAACTGTGAGCTAAATAAGCCTTTCCTTCCCTCATTTTGAGTGTCGGGTATTTGTCCCAGCAACAAGAGAAGAGCAACTAAGACAATCATGTTACACCATCTAGGAAAATGCCACTGGGCTCATCCTTAGCAATCTGTCCACTACATACATTCTTCCAGAAAGAGGACTTTAGTGTACAACAGCCTCCTCATGTTGACATTCCCAGACCTAGTGGTATGTCATCTAAACTATACACATATATATACATGCTTCTATTTGATGTTCCACAGACCTATAATGTCTAAAATTAAATTTATCATCCTCTCTTATTCAGAATACAACTCTGTAAGCGAATGGCACCACTACTGCATCAGTTATGGAAATGTACGAATAATTCCTAGGCCCTTCCTGTTCCCAACTACCTAGTCAGTTATTAAGTTTTATCTGTCTATCTGACTACCAAATTCATACCTCTAGACCTTGAGGCCCTCAAAATACTTCTAATAAGTGGCTATAACAGTCTCACAACTAGGGCCAGCAAGGTGGTTCAGTGGTCTAAAGCACCTGCTTAGGAAAGCTCAGGTAGCTGCAGGGACTGAGGTTCGATTCCTGGCACCACATGCTGCGCCAGCCCCACCACCAGGGAAGGCTGAGCCAGCCACAAAATAAATAAATAAATAAACAAACAAAACAAGCAAACAAGTAAAAAATAAATAAATAAAATTAAAAAAAAAAAGTCTCACAACTGACCTTGTCATCTCCAGGATGATCCTCTATCTTCTAGAATGATCATCACCATTGTGTTTTTTCTAAAATACAAATCTGATCATATAATTCCTCAGGGCTAATCCTCAGTGGTTCCCCATTGTATATGAGCTACAACCCAAATCACCTGTTAGTACAAAGTACAAGAGTCCCTTAGAAGTAGCTCTTCAATCATCTCTCCAGCCCATCTTTTCCCATTTCTTTCTCACATTCTTCATTGAATGTGCATCATTCTCTATCCCTTGATCCATAGATTTCCCAGTTCTTCCACTAGGAGCATCCATTGCTTTCTGGTCATGCTCATTTTGTGGGTTACCACATGTCTTGGTTACTTTTTCATTGCTGAGACAAAAATACTCAATGCCCAGTCTTAAGGGAGAAAAGGTTTATTTAGCTCGCAATTTGTGGAGATTTCAGTCTGTAGTCAACTGGCTCCAAGGTAAGGTGGTATGATGAGGGGCAATAGTTCGTGGCATGGAAGACAGAAAATGCAACAAATTTTTCCTCCATGAGATTTAGCATTTCTGTTTTAATATTTAAATCTTTGATCCATTTTGACTGCAGGTTAGTGCATGCTCTTGAAACACTGTACTTCTTTATCTTTTGAGGTCTTTTATTCACCTCAATCCTCTTTAATACTCAGTTATAGTTTGTGTCTGGGTGTCCCTGAGGCCTCATGGAGACATGGAAGCTGGGATTAATGGAGACAGCTGAATATAGTTTGTTATTGATTCACAGTTTTTGCTGAGATTAAGGTCTCTAAAATCAAGGGTGCCTGATTGCTGGGTCAGTCCTTCAATTGGATTTGTATTGCCCTCATCCCCTAATCCACCTTAGAATGGACACAATATAAGAGAAAGAAAGAAGCTATTTTCTCCCCCTCTCTTATTGCTTTTGATGTCTATGTCCACCACGAATTGCTCTCTTTTGTGAAGCCATTCTGGAGCCAGGCAATTATGGTTTGAAACTTCTACAGACTGTGAGTGAAATAAACCTTTCCTCCTTGAAAAGAAAAGAAAGAAGAAAATGCAATAAGAGCAAAGAGATTCACCTTGTAAATCAAGCCTCTTTCATTCACTTATATTGTATACAAGCTACTTAGCCTAGGGCAGTTATACTACTCACACCCCAATCCCAGCACTAGACTATGAACCAATCATAAACTCTAGATTGAGCTGCCTCTGAAAAAACCCACACCCAGTGATCATATGAGGCTTTGGAGAGAACATGTAGACCAAACCATAACATTCCACTCCTGGACACAGAAAGACCCATGCACATCCCTTTATGCAAAATGTAGTCCTTCTCTTAAGAGTTGACAAAGTCTTAACAGTTTCAGCATTGCTGAAAAGTCTAAGTGCCAAGTTTCTTCCAAATTACAAAGGAAACTCTTAACTGTGAGCCCCTGGATAAAGGAAAAGAAAGTTAAATGTTTCCAACATTCAATGTCACAAGATAAACATTTCCGTTCCAAAAGTTATAAGCAAAGGGATTCAATGAAGTGGGACCAAAGCAAAGTCAAAAATCTATCAGGGAAAGCATGAAGCCCTATAGCTCCATGTGCAGCATCTGAGGCAACCAGTGGCAAGTTCTAAGTTCCAAAGAGCTTAAGTGGCTCTCTGCCCCTATGGCATTTCCAGTGGTCATAGCTCCCATAGTTTCTGTTGGGAGAAACTCTCTGCTCCTTCCTTGTAGTTTTCCTCAGACAATATACATTCCTGGCTTTTCCAAACTTCTGGGTGGGATTGCCACTGCATCTTTGGCTTCTCTCTCACAGCTTCACACTGCATGGCCATCCAGGCCTTTTTAAATCAGGGAGGAAACCTTCTTACCTCCACAACTCTTGCATTCTGCGTGCATCTAAAACCAGCTCCATGCATATGAGTACCACACGGATGATGTTAGGGTCTGCTATCTGATGGAGCAGAAGTCAGGTTTCCTTCTTTCGTGACTGTAGAGGTTGAGTGCCTGGTGTGCTGAGCACTCCAAATCCAATTTTGAGTAACAAATTCTCTGGGCCTCCACTCTTTTGGAATATAGCACTTTGTAGCATTTTCCTCAAAGCAGAGTCTTTTACTTTTGCAATTCTAAGCCTGAAAAGGGAGGGACATGCTGTTTCCTGTAATGTGCACAGGCATCTTTGTTCTTAACTCTCAACATAAAGCTAGCTAAAAGCCACCAGCAGTAGACATGCCACCACGCCAAAATTTGACTGCCTTAAATTTTTTTCTGCCAGTTTAATTAGAATTACACCCTTAATTTTAGTCTCAGGAAGTCCCTGGACATGAACCAAATGAAGACAAACTTTCTGCCAAGTTATAACACATCATCTAGAGCCCAACAGTCAATGCAGTCCTTCTTCCGATAGAAATATCCTGAACCTGCTCCTTACTGGCAGGATTTCAATCAGCCTTTTGGTCTTCTGGGCTCCAAAAATCATCTCCATACGGAACATCCTAAGGAATTTAAGCTCTATTCTTTTAGTCAATATCTCAAAATCTTTCCAAACTTTTTCTACAAGCCATTCCCAAATAGTCACAGTAAGATCCCCACTCCTGGTACCAAATTCTTTCTTGATTACTTTTTTCTCATTGCTGGAATGAAACATCCAGTGCCCAAAATTAACAGAGGACAAGTTTATTTAGCTCACAGTCTATGGAGGTTTCAGCCCATAATCAGCTGGCTTTATGGCAGAGAGACATGGCAAAGGGACAGCTCTTCATGACAGTGAAAGACAGAAAAACAACAAAATCAAAGAAGGGGGAAGCCAGCCTCTTCGCTTCACTTATAGTGTTTGCAGACCACCTGCCTTAGGACAGATGCAGCTTTCACACTCCTGATTCTAGCACTAGACAATGATCCAGTCATAAAATCTAGATTTATCTGGCTCTGGAGAGCCTATCCCATGATTACTTGAGGCTTTGAAGGGACATCCAGACATAAACCATAGCACTGCATCATTTGCTTTCTCAAAATTTTTAAGGAAAGTTATAAAGATACACATGCCTGTTCCCTAGTTCTTATTACCAAGGCCCATAGCAGTGTTTGACCCAGATGTATATTATAAAGAACAATAAGAAGTCACACTTCTATTCAAGCATGAAGATAAACTCACTTAATAATTTTTGTACCAATTGTGGCAAACTTATAGCACATGAGCTGCAGAGGGCTGTTTTTTAGCACTGAATGCTCTAAAAGACTCACCATCATACTCACCCTTGACTTCATAATTAAATCTGCAACTTCTGCACAACTAGGAAAAGAATCTGCTTTATGTCCTGGCTCTCATCATATAGTCACCTATCTACTCTGCCTTACACAAATTTCTAAATTTCATTAGTGTCCGCACTCCAATTCAGTCCCCACACAACTCTTCACTGTACTTTTCCACAAATGGCATTTTTCTGAGGGTGGAGTAATTGTCATTTAACTCAAGGAGTTTCTTTAAACAACAATCCTGTCGGTCAATAGTCAGCATGTAGTGATTATCCTGCTGATGCCATTAAGAGTCCAGGAATGAACATCAAAAGGTGACTCTGATGAAGGCTGAACTTTGAAAGGTCACTTTGCACTGTCTTCCTGAATAATGAGTTCACTTACTGTGATCTTTAATTACAAATTAGGAAAAACCCTTTTTCTAATTATCCAGTAAAGGAAAGGACCATTTCCTGCTATATGCTGATGTCAAGGATGGGAGATTGGCCAGAAAGATTGAAAAACAGCACTTCAGGAGGAAAATGCTAACTCAAGTGTTTTATGGCCCCATTGTCACACAATGATGTTACATAGCAACAACTGACTAGCTTTCTGGTTAATCTTAGAACTTCCTTACACTTACAAGATTCTAAGTGCAAAACAGTACATACAAAGTTTTAAAACTTTTGGTTGGATTTAGGGTTAGAACTACATGACTTTGATATTTATAGGCAAAAGAAAGGAAATGAAATTCAAAGATGACTTTATAATAATTTCATTAAATGGTTCCAAAGACTTTCTTGGGCACTAATCAATTGTTTCAAGACAATAACTTGACTAAAGAGTAAATAAATCTAAAGCATATGGATTAAATCTTCATTGAAGTACACTAGAGTTTAAAGAAAGGAAAAAGCCATTTGGCAAAATCTAATCACCCTTTGCCAAACTTAATGTGCTTGAGAAATAATTTTCGCTGTCTTGCCAAATCCCAAATACCACTTTGTTCGTCCATCCCACCCACAGCTCCAAAAGTGTGAAGCTAATACATCTAATCAGCATTCCAAATGCCTTGGATATCTAGGGGAAAACAAACTGCCTCACTTAGAGCTTCCAAAGAGATCCCTCAACATTTGTACAGGTAGAGCATTTCATTGAATGATCCTTTGATCTTTTATATCTCTCAGAAATTTTTTAGGTTGTCCCATTAGTTTCCTGTGAAATTATTTTGAATCTATAGCAGAAGATATTTACAGCAAGAAAATCACATTTAAATAAACTTTCTCACAAATGCTGCCATGACTTCCTGATGAAGTCCTGACCATAGTGTATGCTTCCCTTTTGTCTGCGTTCATTGTGCTGTCTACCTGGACAATTGCTTTTTACTCCAATTCTTTCTGCACTAAATTAAATTTTCAAGTGATGCTGCCAAGGGGAAATTCTCAGGGCTCTGAATCAGATGGAGATTGAGCTGGTAAAAAAAAAGCCTTCGAAAAAATTGGCAGAATGTTGTGGTACATGCGTGGTACAGACGAGACTTTTCACCCTGCAAGTGACTTATTTTTGCACAAAAACCTCAGCTGTGTTGAGCTTTTGGGCAAAGGGTGCTTCTTCCGGGGAGACTGCTGGTGCCTATCCACCTGGAGCATGTCTGCATTTGCAAAGAGGCCTTGTCCCACCTAACAGGAATCAGAGTGGCACACTTGAACAG
The DNA here is from genome assembly GCA_004027915.1 of Capromys pilorides. Lineage (NCBI taxonomy): Eukaryota > Metazoa > Chordata > Mammalia > Rodentia > Capromyidae > Capromys > Capromys pilorides. Next base: position 10,053 of record PVKN010036933.1, read on the forward strand.
CACACAGAGTCATTGTTTTTCTGGGAAATTAAACACAGAATCTCTTTATTCTGTGGTTAAAACAGCTAGATTGCTGTTTTATATGCTTATAATTGTTTTATTTTCAATGGTAAATTAAGTACCTAAAGTGTTTCAAAATAGTTCATATAATCACATCCAAAATATTTGTCATTTGCTGATATTTTGATGAGACACCCCAGAAATCCTAAATCATTAGAATTTTATTACATTGCTTTTTAATCGTTTTTGGTGGAAATTTTTATTTTCCTCAGAATTTAAGGTTGTTAAAGAAATATTTTACTCAATAAAGGGATATATTTTCATTTTCTTTTGATTCAGCTATGGGAGGACTGGCTCTGTCGGCTGTTAGAGGTTAGATTCCTAGAAGAGTGAACACGTTCTACATATGTTGTTCAATCTTGTGCTGCAAAAGCAAGGCTGGATGGAAGTATGACAACTCCCTGCCCCCACACAGACAATTGCCTCCAGTGACAGGAGCTGCCCTAAACTAGAAACAGGTTGGCCACAATGTCTCAGTGGTCTCAGTTGCTGTCTTGACGGGAAGCTCAGACTTGTTCACAAGCTCTTCAGGGAAGATCTTGCCTCACTATATGTATTTATTTGAGGGGAGAGAGAGAGAGACAGAGAGAGAGAGAGAGAGAGAAGAGAAAGGATGAGGGAAGGGGAGAGGGGTAAAGAGAGAAGAGAAAGGAAGGGAAGGGAAGGGAAGACAGAAGAAAAGAGAAGATAAGGAACATATGATTTTTCCATGAGAGCCTTGAACAGTGATAGCTGTAAATATGAAAACATTCTGCCTATGCTCACAACAAAGTGTAAACTCCCCACATGTTTATAACTAGCATCTGTAGAGAGTGACACATAGCAACTCAACTAGAGACCAATAAGAAAGAAAAAAATAAAAGCAGTTTCAAGGAAATCTTCTACTGAACTAAGTAATGTTTTGTTCCTGGATAAAAGTAATAAATCTTCTTTTATTTAAATGACAGGTAGTTGGGATTAATAACTTGTGTCTTTGGAAAATCTTACATAGTCTAGAGTGAAAGAAAAGAAGTAAATACCAAGATTCTCACCTAAATCTTTTTCAGCAGACAGGAGTTAGATTTAAAGCTATGTTTTCAGAGATACTTTGTAGTCACCAACTGGTACCAGACTTTCCCATCACAGGGATGAAGCTTTTGCATTTGTGTTATAATTATTGGTCAGCCTCAGTTTACCTGATTTAGGAATCATTTTCAAAGAGACCA
>PVKN010036934.1:0-11340 GCA_004027915.1 Capromys pilorides
TAAAAATGAAACATCGTTGGTTAAAACAGAGGTAAGAGTAATAAAACTTACATTCCACTATATGTCTGAATTTTTTAATACAGTCATGAAGCACTTAAATATTCCCATTACATATCACTAAAAAATACAGAAATAGATGAAGCTTCCAGTCCTGGACAACCATATGAGGTAACAACATTCACAATATTCAGGAACACAGGGCTCCAAAACAAAGACCTTGAGTGGAAACGGCAGTCACTCCTGGTAAGCTCAATCTTTACTGGGAGTCTGTCATTACGAGATGTTAAAGATACACCATGGGATACACCGCAGAGATACTGTCTGCAGTGTCAGTCGATGCATCCGCTGCAGGTAGTTGTTAGGGCTCCTGTGTTAAATTCTCCCCTATTCCTCTGAGGATCTTTGATCAATTCTCACCTACACTTGCTGAAGGATTGTGGATAATGGAAATCTAATGATACAAACTATTCTTTCCAGAACAAACCTGACACATTCTTCCGTCTTAGATAGTAACAGAAAAGGAACAATGAAATCTAAAGTGGAACCACTGCTTATCAATATATTAAGGAAGGGCTTGTCTATTTGGTGAATGGTGTAAACACACATACTGTGTTTGCAAAGAAGTTTTTCTATTTTTTTCAATTCTGTTGTTGGAGAATTCTTTTGTATCACTGAATATCTCATGTGTCATTTATAGTTTCTACCACTTGATATTATATAATTGCTTTATGTGCTAATTTTGGGGTTCTGTACTATTTTAGTATAGTTTTTAAATAAAATATAGTTTCCCGTTAATTTAAGATGTCTTAATTCCAGTGTGATTGGCCATCTACTGTGTGATTTTAATCAATGAGTGGACCACTGAGCCTCATTTTTCTCACTGTGAAATGGAGTATCTGTAGTTGTTTAGACTGTGCCTTCAAAAAGTTAAGACATGAAAAATCACAGACTATCCATGGGCTTCTGTTAACATAGCATAATTAGTACTAAGGTTCAACAGTTATCACATCATGAAGATGATGAATAAGAGCAACAGCTTAAGACAACGATGCTTATTTTTCCACTGCAAATGGTCAGTGAAAGATTACTTTAAAATAATCAAATTTACTTATTGCTTCAGAAGTTTTTATATATATTCAGAAATAGAAATAAGAGCAACACCAAACACAGTCACCTCGAACTGAATATGGAGTACCTTTTACAGGGTGCAATGGATACATTTCTTATGCAAGATTCCCATTTCTGTAGACCCAGCAGTCTTTGGCACAGTAACAACCATGGCTTTCACCATGTCGTCATCCTCAAGTATAGTATTTCCAATAGTAAAGATCGTATATTTAAGGCTTGAGGGGTCAGCACCCTTCTAATGATAAGCATGTGATTTCAGATTTATGCATTTTCATATTGGTGCTTTTCCCCCACAGTAACTATTCTGCTTCAACTTACTATACTAAATTTATGGAAAAAGTGTTGGGGAATAGAGAAAGATATGGAGAATGAGGTTCTTACAAAAACACATTGGCTATTTTTAATTTATAAAATCACGGAAGATTGCATTTAGTAGCATGAGGAGAGAAGCTCCCTTTTACTAAGTTTTAAAATATATACCTAGCAAAACATAGCACTGAGTAAAAAAGGCAACAAAGGCCAAGAGGAGAGACCCTGGCTCCTCCTTCTCTCCCAGTGACCTCAACACAGGCAGATAGGTACCTAGTGGAAATCCGATATGTCGAAGGCCCTCCCCAGCTCGGCAACAGTGACGCGCTTGCGAATGCACTCTCTGTTCAGAGCACAACATGGACTCCGAAACACAGAGAGAGACTGGGAAAGAAAAAAGTGTGCTGAGTTCAATTAACTAGTTCACATGCTTAGCTCTCAGTTACAGTTGTCCCTCAGTAATACAATAACTTTAAAAGTCACTGCAGAGTAGTGGCATTATACCCCCCTCACTTCTCTAATATTAACGCTCAGGTTACCAGCTCATGTTTGTGTCAATCCCAGGACACACACTGTACTCATGGACCCAACTCCATGCTTAGTACTAGAGACTGTTCAATCCATCTGAGTACAAACTACTATGATGAGTCAATGTCTCCTGAAACTCTTTCCAACTCAAGCTTCAGCCGCTCAGTGTCCTTCCTATCTGACAATTTACTCTTGCAGGTGTTTTGCTCCATCTGTTCTAGGGGATGTTATTCTCTTCCAAAAATATCGTCCCCTGCTTATGTGTTCTTGTTTCCTTAGTGAGTACCGCTACTGTACAATCATTTCCTATGGTATCTAAACCTCAATTGCAGATCTCTAGCCTGAGTCCAGTTCATCTACATATTTCTACATGGGACATGCACACTGACATATTTATTCATAAGTGTTCAAGTTTACCCCTTAAATATTTTCCTATATAGGTCGAGTTTCTTTAATCAAAACTTCTGCAATCAAATATGCTCCAAATTCCAAAACTGTCAAAGTGTGGGACTTTCGTTTTTCAGTTTTTATTCTTTTTTTAAAGTATTTGTTTTAAATTACAAGGTCTCATTATGAAGCTCAGATTCATAGTGATCCTTCTATTTTTAGCCTCCCCAGTGCAGAGACTACAGGTGTGCATCACCGCAGCTGGTCTCAGTGGCTGGCTCAGCGTACCCTGGGGTGGGGTCAGAGTGGCATGTGGTGCTGGGAATCAAACTCCGGTCCCTGCACTTGCCTAAGCTGGTGTTTAGTCTGCTGAGCTATCTCACCAGCCTTTGAAGTGTAGAAGTTTAGGCTGCTCAACAGGTAAATTCTACATAAATATTCCAAAATCAGAATACATTTAGCTCCAACCATTTGGGATGAAGGGTAATCAATTAATATTCATCTTCGTGATTAGTGGCATCACTCTCCCTCCTACTCAGATATGAAGTCAGGACACCTGCCATCTATGTCCACTTGATTTTGTCTACCAAGGTATAGGCTCCTCATCTCCCTAATAGTCTACCATAACCATCTTCTAAGCAGTTTCCTACTCTATGGTCCAACTTAACACTTCCATGTTATTGCCTTTATAAACAATAACTGCCTGGCAGAAGCAGAGCAAAATCCATGAAACCTGCCCATTCTAGACAACAAATGATGGACATTCCCAAAGAAAAGGGTATTTAAACAGAGACCATGGAATTTTGTCTCAAAGGACCAGTCAGATAGCTCAGTGGATTAAAGCACCAGCTTAGGCAGAGTACAGTAGCCAGGGTTTGATCCCCAGCAGCACTACCAGCCTCGCCCCAGGAGTGCATTGAAACAGGGATTCAGATTGGGCATGGTGGTGCATGCCTGTAATCCCAGCCCTTGGGAAGCTGAAAACAGGAAAATCACTAGAAGTCTGATCAATGTAGTGAGACCCTGTTTTATACACTCTGTACTAAACACATTTAAAAAAAAAAAAGAAAGAAAAAGAAATTGTGGCTTAAGCAGAACAAGGGAACCAGGGAGGGAAAAATTGGATGAATCAGAGGGTTTCAGGGCTAGATGAAGTCCACAATGGTTGTTGGAATGTGGTCCACAAACCACACAATAGCTGAATTACAAGGAGAGGCCATGTTTCCGTTATACCGAGGGAGTTAATGCAATAAGAAATTTCAGCTCATTAGATGTAGTATGTCTCTTGGATTGTTGGAGATTATAGATTTTAGGGAAGGTTTATTTTCTGTTTTGGGTGCCGAGGACTGAACTCAGGGCTTCCAGCTTACTAGGCAAGCAATCTATTGCTAAATCAAACCTCCAGGTCTAAATGTAGATTTTGAAAATAACGCACGTTAAGATTTTAACCAGATAATGTGAAAACAACAATATGCCTGTAGATATTAACATGAACACAGAGGTTGATTTTATTATTGATAAAATGTAAGATGGTTAAATTAAAAAAGTTTAAATTTTTGATTTAGAATATTTGTCCTGAGTAGAAGACATAGGGATGAAAAATTGTTTCTTTCATCAAAATTTCTCACAAGAGACAGGTATTCTGGAATCTATTACTTTTAACTGTACATTTAAAATGGACAATGTGTTTTTCTACAGGATTTTCTGATGTGACTTATGCTGTTTTCTTATGTCTTTCAGATAACCCAGAGTGTAAGAGCCATTAAGACACATACAGCTTCATACACACTGCTGTAAGACATTCAGAAAAGGCACCGCTACATAGAAAATACAAAATGTTGTCTGTGCTTATATAGTGCAAGGGACAGAACTCAGAGCCTCTCGCATGCTAAGCAGGCACTCTACTACAGAGGTGCATCTGCAGCAATTAATCTTTTTAATCACCAAATAGAACAACTGAGCACGACTAGACTCAAAGTTACGAGGGTATCTAGAAGTGGTAGAAGAGCTGTGAAGATGGACTCATCGTGTTCAACCCAATAGGAAAACAGCAAGGTATGGTGATGATTAATCTGTTTTGTTTTGTTTTGTTTGTATTTTAGGGAAAAGTCTACAGGGTGCTCAGGGTCTCACTACTAGATTGGACTTGTAGTGATCCACCTATTTACAACCTCCCAAGAGCTGGGATTATAAGCATGCACCAATGCCCCCAGTCTCAATTGCCATCTCAGCACACCCTGGGGGTGGGACCTGTGCTGGCAAGACCGGTCTGGGGATCGAATTGTGCCTGCTTGTAGGCACTTTAATCCACTGAACTACTTGGCTGGCCCAGCGACGATTAATCTTAACTCTTGACTTGATTGACCTGAGGGCTGCCTAGGGGAAGAGCAACGCACATTTCTGCATTGCTGGGTGGATAGTGCAGGTGACCTTGGGAATATGATCTGGCCTCTGACTCCTTTTCAGGTGCTCCTCCCCTACAGGTACTATTTCTAGGCTACCATGAAGGGAACAACTTCACTCTGTCCTTTCCTTCTGCCTTGATGCTTCCACCTTTGAGCCTGTGAACCATAGACTGAAACTTCTAAAACTTCTGAAAGCTCGGTCTCTTACAGTTCCCTTAAATTGTCATGTCAGGTACTTTTGTCCTGGCAACTACAAGCTCACTGGTACACAAGCTTTAGTTGCAAATAATACATGTATGTATTAGAAAAAAAGAAACTATCCTTGCAACACAAATAATTTTATTTAATACAGAGAAGCATAAATTTGCTGATACCTGAATTTCATAATAATAAGCTAAATGATGTTTTTGGAAAATCATTAAAAATCTAAGCAGATACCCATTTATTATGACCAGGCAACCCTATCCTCCCTGTGCGTCAAATACTAAACAAATCCTGAAGGCCTCCAACTGACCAGACTCACCAAAAATGATTCTCCAACATATCATTTCTGGCTGGTCATCTTTGGTGTAGAAACATAATTTCTAAACTCCAAATAGATTAAAAAATATAATTTTACTCTTCATTTCTAAAAAATGATAAATATTCAGTCATTAAAAAAAAAAAAAAAAAAAAACCTCAGCAGGGTGTGGTGGTACTCACCGACAATCTCAGCACTTAGAAGGCTGAGGTAGGAGGATTGCTATGAGTTCAAGCCAGCTTGGGTTACACAGTGAGGTCAAGGCCAGCCTAAACTGTATCATGAGACCCTGTTTAAACACCCCCCAATCTCAAAACCTGGCCTATAGAAATACAAGTTCATAAAATTTCATGATAAACCATATAATGCAAACACAATATATGCAACATTTGCTGTGTTTTAGATGTGGAACCTAGCAAATTGCTTGATTTCTTTCTCAGCAAGTTCTAGATAAGGAAACTTTCTCACAAGCCACAAGTGAATATTCCATGGTTTTATTTATGTAATTTTCAAAACTTTCATATTTTTGAAAAAATTGCACATTGATCTTAAAATTCCAGGGGTTGAAAAAAACAAAAAAATCAAGACTCAGTTTTATTTACCCCTAGGAACAAAATGAGTTTACCAGGTCCTATCAAATGTAACTATAGGACTAATGATTTTTGGTCAAAGGTCATTTTGGGAAACAGTAAGTATGTTTTCACCAAGAGCTCTGCATTTGAAAATGACAATCATTTTGATTTATGAACTTCAGCAGAGTTCTGTTTCAATCTTCATGATTATCTTACATGATTAAATAGTTTTTTCCCATCTAAAAAAAGCTATGCTTATGTTTAATCCAATTGTAACATGACTCATTCATTGTAAATCTTCATTAATGACACTTAAATAAACTATAAAGCCATAGCCTACACACAAGGATGGAGCCAACCCTTAGAGTGCTACTTGGCCTCACTCTCACGCCACATCAGCCTTACGAGAGTTCCTGAAAGAGCACAAATTTTCCCAGAGCATCGCATGATGCAAATCTGATCTTCAGATGAGATGGAACATTCCAGAACTGAAATGTTTTGAGTAGTCAATGCTTTGATGTAATTGTAAGTTTCAATGACTTCAAACAGTGAGGCTTTTAGCAGATTTTTCCCTCTTCAAAAAAAGCCAAAATCATTTCTTTAGTACCATCTGAAATGTTTCATTTATGTTTAATCCAGGAATGTAGGAAGTGCAATGAGATAATATTTATAAAGGTTTTAAACTCTGGAAGAAAGGTGTTAAATATCTAGAGGTATTAGTGTATCTTATAAAAAATAGAAGATAATGTCCTGAGATTTGAAAACCATTGCTGTGCTTTGTCTTTGCGTGCTATGTTTTGACACACCAAATGAATACTAGATTTGAACTGAGTTCATAAGTACAGTCAAAACTGAAAAGAATATCTCCTTTTCTATGACTTAAAACCTAGGAATTTAATGTCTTTATAAGTATGAGTTATTTTAACTACTATCTAGTGTATTTACTGTCATGCGATACAAAGCAACAATAATAGGAGCATTATACATGGAATAGCATGGTGTACAAATTGCTAGGCTTGCCTGTCTCTGTGACTCACGGTGAAACCAAACCTGGTCTTGTTTGTGAAGTCAAAATAATCCCTCTCAAATAAGTGTGTATTTTTAAAAATGCCTTCTACCTTTCCATGGACAAGCAAGGAAAATAAAACTTCTCTTTGAACTTTACCTTGAATAATGAACTGCTCCATGTTCTCTTTGAAGGGCTGCATGTGCTCTTGGGAGGAGACCTGGTACACCTTCCCAGCTTCTGTCTCACAGGCTGAAAGGAGAGAGGCATACTGCTTAGAGGGTCACGAGGCCAGGGCAGCAGCAAAGAGATCTGGCAACTGCATTAGCTAATGTGAAAGAATCTTGCCAACCGTCTTATTGGACATACGTGGCGCACACATTCGGGAAACAGGAGAAGTGTATGAACAAGATTTCCTTCTAGAGATTCATGAAAAGAAATTCTTGAGAATCTACACAATTCTCTCATTTCCACATGGGTCATCTGCCAAATCTCTGAGCTTCAAGCTCTTCATCTACAAAATGGGTGTGCTACTGGAACTTGCCTCATAGTCCACAGATGAGGATAAAACCTGTTCATGGTTGTATAATGTCAGAGTGTTTAGTACATCGTACAGCAATCGTACATAACTGATTTCTAACATGTTTATGTCTAGATTTCAAATTTTTAAAAAATAATGAAAACCAGTAATGTTGGTAATGTTAACATAACAATCAATAATAAATGAATTATTATGCATCTCTTGTCTTCTAAGAGTTTATATGTATATAATTTAATTCCTAGAATATGTCAGTAAGAGATGTAAGAGGGATCTGGCTGTGACACCTGTCACCCTATTGATCGCCACGGTTGATTCGGTTGATCTGGCTGGCTAGGTATTTGTCCCCTTCCTCCCTCAATGATCCATGTGCGTCCCTTCTGAAGCTGCACGCTCGGTCGAAGAGGACGACTACCCATGATAGAGGAGGACCGTTCCTGGGTCAAGGGTATGAGAGTAGCTGCGCTCCCCTGCTAGAACCTCCCAACAAGCTCTCAAGAACATGTCAGTAAGACTGGCACTATTAATGTCATTTACAGCTGAGGAAGTTAAGGCTCAAATAAATCACTAATTTTTTCAAGGGCCCACATTTACTGTAGAGGCAGATTCATAGCCCTTTTCTCATGATGCTGTAGAATGTCCTATGGCAATGAATGTTGTACAAACATCCTAACACTAGGAACTGGCAGAAGTCTATCCAGTGGGTCAGGTGTCTTAAAGAAAGAGTTTGTTGGGGCTGGTGAGATGGTTCAATGGTCTAAAGCGCCTGCTTAGGAAAGCTCAGGCAACTGCAGGGACTGTGGTTTGATCCCTGGCATCACATGCTGCGCCAGCCCTACCACCAGGGCAGGCTGAGCCAGCCATAAAATAAATAAATAAATAAACAAATAAATAAAAATTAAAATAAAAAAAAAAGAAAGAGTTTGTTAGTTAGGAACTAAAGCTAGGTCACAGATGGACTGCCAAAATTTCTCTGGACTTTTGTTTTTACTCAATAATCTTTAAATAATGGGACATTTAGCAGATAAGAAAATGCACAGTATAAAATTTTTCCTTCATTCTTTTTTGTATTTCAAATTAATATTCCCTTAATTTTATAAATGCCACTGGCCCGCTCATACGGATTATATTCTTAACGTAAGTGCCAGCATAGAAACATTTCTGTCTTTCCTGCTTACATAGAGAGTACAACCTCTTGGACTTCCTCAGAACCAAAGAGAATTTTTAATTTACAAGAGCCATGAAAAATGTGGGCACTCAGTATCTGGGTGTCGCCAGTGGTCTCCTGCCTTATCTTTCTTCCTAAGTGCCTCTGTCCATTAGATTTCCCAACCACATACTGAGTAGAAAACTTTGTGTACTGCATTGGCTGAGGAATGATACATCTGGAGGTTGCTTCGCACCATTCTAGGACTATCACAGAAAATGTGTGCAATTAGAAAATGAGTAAAAACATAAGCCTGCCCCCGATAGTTTAGATCTTCAATCAGAGTCAGAGCAAATCTGCTCTCATTAAGGATGTATTTCTCCACTGCACATCTCTTTGCATTCTAGATTTATTCATGACATTGCGTTGCTGCTACTCAAAATATCCTCTAATAGGAAATGCACATTTAACAATTAGTTATGTGCAAGAGGCAGGGACAAATTAATCCTCCTGTCATAGAAAACTTCTTATGAACTTGCAAAATATCACATTATTCAAAATTTCCCAAGCCTTATCCACATTATTCACCCATCTGATATAATCTTGGCCTTTATAATTAATCAAGGGTCAAACTTCTACTTATCTATTTATACCAAGTTTCTGATTCAACTGCCATTGTAAGCTAAATTCAGGGAATGATCTCTCCCTCAGCTTTGTAATTCCTTTTTTGATAGCATGTGAGTGATATGAAATAAATGCAAAGCTTAGATAAAATAGATCTGAACCCACATCTAGTTCTACTAATAGCTATATAATCTTGCACTAGTTTCTTAAATTATTTGAGCCCCAACTAGAGGTTAAACCTTAAATGTTAAACGCTGTTCTAGCTGTCAGAATCTTATAAAAAGCACGACAGTTATTAATAATATTGTTTCATTACATTTATTTATTTGTGTCTCTTTGTCCCTGATTACTGTTTACATTCCTTAAAGCCCAGGACTACCCTATTCATCTGTGTGTGTGTGCATGCGTGTGTGTGTGTGCATGTGTGTGTGTGTGTGTGTGTGTGTGTGTGTGTGTCTAGGACCTGAAGTACATAAGTACTAAAAAGCTGGCATCAAGGAAAGTGCTTTCAGTGTTGGGAGTCTCAAATTTTCTTACCTTGGATATTAAAACTCCAGAGGTAGCTACGTAAGATATCACACAGTGCACTAAAACCCAAATATACATTTTCAGACCTTTTCATTGTATGCTATCATTTCTGGGTGATTGTTGATTTATTTATTTACTATATTAGTAACAAGGAGTCTGTTGGTTAAATACAAAAATAACAGGTCAAGTTCTAGGGGCCATATGTTTTTATATGTGTTCAAGTCTTACATATAATCTTACATATTCAGTACTATCTATGAACGTAGTCAATGTGATGAGATAACATAAAATTAAATATATTTCTTTAGAAGATTGGATCCCCTTCTTCTCTTAACTGTTGTGCAACATATTGTCCTGGCTGGTGCTTATCATTTCCAAAATTGGTATGTGACTATACAAATTTTAAAAAATACCAAACACTACAATTGTACAAACATTAAGGGTCATTTAGAAACATTATTAAAAACAGACTGAAGATAAAGTTCCTGGAAAACGTGCATTACAGTCAAATCCAAATATTAAAAAAACATTTTTAGGAGACTGTTGGCATAACTGAGTAATTTCAATCATGTCAACTTTTGTTTAATTTAAAGAGTTTTTTGAGCCAAAAATATTTTGTATCATGTTAAAGGGGTAATATTGGAAAGCAGGCACTAAGATTCTAAACATAAAAGAAAACCCAGCAAGAGGGAGAGGGAGCAAAAGTCTCTCAGCTATTCCCACTGGAAAATGGCCCCCACACACTACTGTCATCCCCAGAGTGGACTGGTGTGGTGCAGAGTGACCAGGACTTTATCACTGTCAGATAAAAGACTATCACACAACCTCCTCAAATTAACTGTGGTCCTAAGAGCTCTCCTTATTGCTTTAGGGAATTGGAATACTCTAGTTGCAATTTATGTAAGTTTCCAAGTTCAATCAGTGTTGATCACAGTTCAGAGTAATTCCCTTTCTATGAGACTGCAAAAGATTTCCCTGGTATCTACAAACCTACTTCAAAAACTATGAGGGAAGTCACGGGACAGACACAAAGGATGAAATCAAGGGTAGTTAGCCCAGGAAAGTCCTTCTTCCCACACCAAATTGCTTCTCACATAAACCTTTTTCTTTTGTATTATTCAAGGTTCACTCTACAAAGAGAAGCCACTGGAGCTACTTAGAGCATATTGATGCAGGCTGTGACATGCTTATAAAACAGATATAGGTGCAGAGATTGGACCCAATGCGTGGCCTTCAGAAATTACTACCAGAAAAACAAGCACACCAAAAAACTACCCAAACAAACAAAAAAGCAAGCCATGGAAGTGGCCTACCAGAGGAACTGCTCCCTAGGCCACAGTCAGCCTTCTGCTGGGTGGTAGGTGCCACAGACGGCTGTGGCTCTAGACCTACACATAGCCTGCTAGATCTGCACCAGCAAATAAAATAAAATGTTCCCTGAACCTTCCAGACTGTAATAATGAGCTGGGATAACCCAGTCTCTTCATGTCATGGGTTGACAGCAAAATAACCCCAAAAAAACAAGAAGACAAAAGACACCAGAATAAAGAAGAAAGAATGGAAGGCAGAGAGTAAGCAATCAACAAACAATGATAAAGATATGTGAGATATATTTGTCAACTCCCCAAAACAGCACTATTCTCTATTG
>PVKN010036935.1:0-11341 GCA_004027915.1 Capromys pilorides
AACTGTCTATCATCTATCTATGTATCTACCTATCTATCATCTATCTATCTATCTATCTATCTATCTATCTATCTTTCTTTCTTTCTGTCTATCTTTCTATCTGTCTATCCATCTATGCACCCATTTATCTTGGTCTGTCTGTGCCTAGTAAGTACTTAGCACTCAAGAAGTGATAAAAGTTTACTTAATAAATAAACGACAACTTAAAGTTATCAATTTTCTCATGAAGGACGTCCTACTTACCTCACTCAGAACCTGGATTCCAGTGCATGGATATGCACTTGCCTGCCTCTGTGTGTGTGTGTGTGTGTGTGTGTGTGTGTGTGTGTGTGTGTGTGTGCTGGTCTGAGCCTCCCTGAGGGTAGGACAGAATAACAACAGCTGGATCACAGGCTCCACTCTATCTTTCTTCTCCAGACGACCTGCTAGGGAGCCTTGGATCTCAAATATCAGTTTTTAATTTAGTGAATGCGAATGACTTCTAGACTGTCTGCCTTGCGTGAGTGATCTGCTAGCAAAGTAGTACAGAGGGAAGTGTGTCAGAAAACAAGAATCAGCAAGTAGATGTTCTGCTAACAACATCCAGACATAATGGGTTTTGTACTCTCTGAAATCAAGAGAATTTTTATAAGCATATGGTCATATATTTGATGAATCAATATATAATCAGAACCAACTTATTAATACAAGTATAAAACAAGTCTGTGTGAAAAATTACATTTATTGAGATATTTATATTGCTCTCTACTAATTATTTTACCTCTTTTACTGTGGTTTTGTAAAATAATTAGCTTACTTTAAAATTAGCAATAAAATTAGTCAATTAGGTTTGTATGTGTCGTTTTTTCCCCAGGCCTGGTGACTGAACCCAGGGTCTTCACACTGACCTATGTCCTCAGCTCTTTCACTACTTTGAACATGGCCTTTTAATCTGTAGCTCCACTTTCAGACCCCTGGGGCAGAGGTGTCAATCAGCTCTCATAATAAAATTAAAATTGCTATTACTAAAAGGCACTAATCTCTGAGATGTGAGTGACACTTTACTAAGATGCTAACATATGGAAAAGCTGATACCAAGAGTGACAAAGTCACTAGCCTATACATCCTTCTGACTCACAGTGTCACCAGGGTTGTTCCAGAAGAGGGATCCTGTCTTGGACACGTATCTTATCTATGCTTTTTAACATCAGCATATCCTCCAAATTCTCAAAATTCATCATTTTGCATTTGCATCGTGAGCCAGGCTTACTTTAAACACACACTACAAAGAGTAGTATGTGGTCTCCACAACATCAGCTGTAGTGGAACTGGTTGGGAGCGTGTTAAAAATAGAATGGCAACTCCACTATTCTTAGAAAATGTAGGTCAATAAGACATTCCGCTTTTACAATGAAAGGGAGCTAAACTATCTACTTTCCATTAATAGGGTTGACTTCCATATTTTTGGCTTTTTTCTTGTTTGTTTTTCTATTGTATTTGATTGTTACAGGGTCTCACTATGCAGCTCAGACTCCTAGTGATCCTCCTGTTTTCAGCCTCTCCAGCATTGGAACTACAGGCATGTGCCACTACACCCGGACTCTGTGGACAGCTCAGCCTGCCCTGGGGGTGGAGTAGCACCTCACGTGGTGCGAGAATTGAACCCTGGTCCTTATGCTTGCCTAAGCGAGTGCTTTAGCCTGCTGAGCTATTTCACCAGCCTCAACTTAATATTTATGTAGGTACCAGACACCTTCTTTCCATTGAGGTGGTGAAGTCAGAATCTTCTGGAAAATTTGCCTTTAAAACCCTGGACGTGGTCTGCTGGTCCCATCTCCCGAGACCCACACTGCTGCGGACGCTGACACTGAGTAAAGAGCGACCGAACGCAACCGTCATATGACGCCAAAACATGAGGAATATTCAGCACGTGCTCGGGAGAGCTATGAGCTACCTCGCTGGTGGCATTACCCACAGCCATGCCACACAACTTTACAGTGAGGATAAATCACATCTTCATGTACGTTTTGATCCCATTTTTATGCAAATATAAATGGAATGCACAGCATCCCTCAGTCGTGAGGGCGATAAAGTTGTAATAATACATTTTTCTTTCTGTCTCACAAATATTTATCCTTCCCGACCTTCTGTGATGTTTGCTGAATGGGGTGAAATGTCCTAAGTTTATGGCTGTTGCCCGTGTTGCACTCTGCATTAAAAACCTATAACATTATGCTGGTTTCATCCATCACCTGAGGTGGCAGGCAGTGGTCAAACCAGCTGTAACAGGCAGTAACTCTCATGTGAATTTTAGTGATGGGCTCCGTGCATACAACAGAAGGAAAATCACCACCACTTCCATAAAATGTGCTTCACTGGAGATGCGTCGCGCTCTTCACCCATTCGACATGTATTTCCTTGTCATGCGTACACACAGTTCTTTCCTCTGCAAATTCTTGCTTTCCTCCCGCGCTGCAAGTTCCGGGGCACACCATGTCCTGGTGCGAGGGAGGCAGAAAGGGTGTCTGCAGCCTTGGCCTCTAGTTCTGTGGTGACACCAGCGAGCCACACGCTTCCTGCAAGTCACGGATTTCAAAGGTCTTGGGGCCCTCAAAAGATGCACTGAGCTCACATGCGGGCCTGAGTGGCGGAATATCAAAGAGAGGGATCCTGGAGACTGCCAGGCAGTGCGTACTTGGGATCCAACACACACTTCCTCCCCTGCGTGGGCGTGTGAGGTGGGGTGCACTTCAGGGACAAACTTTAACATTGTCGGCAGGTGGTGTTGGGCCTCTTGAGTTTCATTTTTTAACTTTATATTTCTTCTCTTCTCTTTCCCCTCTCTCTGTTGTCCCCTAAGTGGTTCCACGCTTCCTCCTCCTCTTTTTCCTCCTCTCCCTCCTCCTTCTCTTCTTCATCTTCATCTTCTTCATTATAACCAAATGATATACACAATCAAATATATTCATGTCTGACAGTAATTAGAATGTATAAAACTCAACAGTTTCATCCTTGCCAAAAATAGATTAGATAATTATAAATATTTTTTTGTACTTATGACAGGTTTAGCTTTAAAAGTTTCATCGAAAATAAGTTTAAAGATATATGCTTACAATATTTTTCTTTGAATGACACACAGGACAGAGACAGAACTCCATTCTTTATTATTTGGATGTCCACAAGCCGAGGCTGACAACCTGCTTGAGCTCAGTGGCTCCGAGTTTTTCTGAAGCTGTCATGGCGTGACTCAGCTCATTCCCTTCGAGGGCAAATGGGGAGGTCTTTGTCTGCATGCTGCACTAGTTTATTTTATTTTAGTCTTTTTGAGACAGAGTCTCGCTAGATAGCTTAGGGTGGCCTCAAACTCAAGGTGATCTTCCTGCCTCAGCCTCTCAAATGCTGGGATTGCAGGCATGAATTATCAACAAGTTCTACAGTCTCTAAGCCAGAGAAATTCATTTTTTAAATGAAGAGCTTATTGACGATCTCCAAATGAAAGGTTTCATAAATGCCCTGCACAATGTTCTGAAGCATTAACTGCCATCCCTAAATCGCTAAGGAATGGGAAGAGCCTGGCTCAGTGGGTTTGCACACATGGGGAGTGTTACAACGTCATAGTGACATCGTAAGTGAATTCTTTATCTTTAACGTTAAAAATTAAATCCTCAAACTGTTTCTTGTAGTAAGAATTTCTCATGCTACTATTTTGAAACCATTCTTTTTGGTTTTATATTTGTCTTTTCAACAATTAATTTTTCCAACCTTAACACTGTGGCTTAGGGACCTACTGATTGATTTCTCCTGAGATTCAATTTCTCAGCCACTTAAGCTTGATCTCGGTTTGTGTTAGGTGCAACCTTTGTCATAAGCTAAATCCCAGTATGTCCTTTAGCCTGGTCCTACAGAGCAAGTGCTTGAATTGCTAGTGCTACGCATTCATGGCGTAACTTGTTCTTGGCGTGCTGTGAAGCTTTATTGCCTGTTGCTTCACTTTCTTGGTTGTTGTTTCCTGTTTCTGTTAAGACAAGACCACAAAGCAAATCAATTGGTGAAAAGCATTATTTAAGACATTAACTTCGTTATCTCTCTCCTCTGATTAAGAACTTTTATGGTTCATTTATTTTACACTATCATTTGCACATTTATTAGGGTTAGTCTTTGGTTCTTTCTCTTTCTCATATTGTCTGCTTTTGCTGTCGATTTTCTGTTTTCAGTATTGCTGATCCCTCAGAAAGCCATGGACTTGCAAATGATGATGCTATGCCTAGTGATCTTACTAAATTTTCTTACAAATTTCTATGAGTTTCCTGGTTGATTCTCAAGAGCTATGTGAAAAGGTCATTAATTTGTAAGAAATTTATTTAGCTCATTTTCGGATACTTTTATTTAAAAACTCACTTCTAACTTTTGTTATTTCTACTATATTTCTTAAAGAAATAAATTGTAAAATGTACCATTAATATGGAATCAATGCAATGAAGCTCAAATAATTGCCTCATGCATTTGATCAGTGTATATAATTAAAATATTTTACACAGTCCATAATTCACCCTTTCTCTTAACAGATTGGTTTTTTAAAAAGCCTGGACATTATATGAATAATTGTTCTAATTCACTACTTTATTGTACTGTGTGGGCCACAGAGGATGAAAAATGGAAGAAAATTTAAAATAGGTTTCATAATATCAATATTGAGTCATAATTAATATGGTTCCATAACTTTTCATAGCCTATTGTCACTGTACCATCACAGGTGGAATAAGACTTAGGAGGAAAAAAAAAAAAGCCAATGATTCCATGATTCCAGGTGGTGCAAAGCTGCAGAGAGGGGAAAGGGAGGGGACAGAGCCTCACTAGCAAGAAGGAGGCACTCGGGGGAGGGAGAGCCCAGCCGCCACACGGGCAGCAAGTGCTGTGACAGCTTCATTTCTGTGTAAAACAATGCAAAGGAAAATGAAGGGAGTAAACACCAACTCCCTCTGAGGGAAAATATTAATATTATGCATCTTATGTTTGTCATGCCAGCATTTTAGCTATCTGTGATCATGGAACCAAAGCATGCATGGACTCAGTTAAAGTCATCATGTTGAAGATAGTTAAGGGAGGGCAGCCCTTGTCCTGCAGAACGCGTAGAATTCTATCTACAATTCACAGAGTTGCATGTGCTTCTGAAAGAATTTCTCAAAGAAATAAAGAGTATCTTCAGATTTTAAGACTGCAAAAATTAAAATTGTGCACGCATTATACTTCCACAGGGGTGACAATAGTTCTGTTATGGGCAAGAACCAAATAAAATAAAACCAAAGAGGAGAGAACTGGCCATCCTTCTGCATGACCACAGGAATGTAATTCTTCCCTCTTCTTCAAAGTGGATGCTTCTAAGGAAACGTAGTGAAGGGATGAGGTAGCTGCTGAAGATGGCGTTTCATGAAGGTATATTTTGTACAACGTCCATGACAACCATAGTAATGGACGGACAATGCTATTGATGAGTATGTATGACTTTGTTCTAAGCAATATCTTCCATGTTAGTAAAAATTATTAAGCAAAATGGAACAAATTCAAGGACAGAGTGGGTTGCAAGATTTTACTAAATTGTTTTAGGAACTACATCATATTTTCATAAAATTAAATTTCTCTTGAAGTAAATTTATATGATATATGATTTACTATTGTGGCTATAGGGTATGACAAGAATCTCCACATTAATTGAATGCACAAAAAATGTTTTAGCAAGTAATACAGTGACCTCTATATGGCCATTGTTCAGTGAAGTAATAACTGTAACACATAAACAAAAAATTATGATCCAGAACTTTTAACAGCATGCATGTTTCAAGTAATTTACCACTTCCAATATCCAACATACAGAAATATTGAGTATGCTTCTCAATTTAACACAGATAGGCGGTAGAGTTTGCATTTGAACCCAAGCAGTCTAGAAACAGTGAGAAAATGTCACACAAGAAAATCTGGAAAATGTATTTTAATTAAAGAGGAATGAATTCTAGAGAAGTGACATATACTGTCATTAAAGAAGAATATTGTCTCCAACTTTTTATTTAAAATTATTTGCTATATATGTTCTTAACATAGAGATCTAATTGTGTGTGTGTGTGTGTGTGTGTGATGCATACATCTAAACTTACCTGCATACTCTACATTCACAAAAAAAAAGCAACTAGGATTGTTATCTATACATATTTATGATTTGTGGCTTCCATCCCCACTGGAACTTTTTTCTTAACATGTCACAGAAAGTCATTCCAGAGTGACAGGTTAAATGAAGGTTAGAATTTATGTGAAGTTAAACTGAGCACTTGAAGAACCATGAGTTTTACCAACATGCTGTCATCTGTATCTCCATATCCCATATGAAATGGGGTAGACTGAGGGGCAAAAGTGAGTTAATACAATACCGATCTGCACAGCAAATACTGGAGCAATGTCTTCTGAACCAGCTATCTTTAGACAATTGTAACCTGTGATTTAATTTTCCTAAAAACAGCTCTTAGGGTCTCTGACAGACTCATGCAACTTTATTTGCTTTCAGCAATGATCAAATGCCAAACATAAACTACCTTTTTATTATATAAACTCATTTTATGTCCAGGTTATTCTGCAAAATTTTCAAGGGAAAAATTAAATTATATTGTTGAAAAAGAGCCCACGGTTGGATTGGCCTTTCATCGTCATAGCAATTTGTAGAGCACTCCTAACCAGAAATCTTTCATTATAAACCAAATGAGCTCTGCCTTCTCAGTGCAAGTGCAGCGAAGATCCCACTTTCTGCCACTTCCCACCTGGGTCAGCGGTGCAGCCACAGTGGATGGGAGACATCAGAAACAAACACATTTTTTTAAAGGGAGCCAAAGTCTTTTCAACATTTTAACCCCAAGTTATCAGTATTCACTTTCTCTATTGCTTCTGCTCACTGGTCTGGTTTTGCTTCAACACCTCCTACATATCTAGCCAAAAGTAGAGGACAACCATTGTTATGGTTTATGTCTAGTTGTCCCCCCAAAGCCTCATGCAATCATGGGGCGGGGACTTCTAGAGTTTGAGACATGAGTCATAATCCACTAGGATTATGTGTTACAATTGGTTCCTCCCTGGAGCATGACCTGGGCCTGCCTAGGGTATGATTGGCTCCTCCCTAGAGCGGGATCAGGGGCCCATCCTGGGGTATGATTGGTTCCACCCTAGGGCACAATGGGCCCACATCAGAGTGACTGAGCACAAAGCACAAAGAGACTTTTTAGAAGAGCTGTTACTCTCTGCTCCGAATGAGTTGGTTGTTCTGTCGCCATGAACTGGATGCCCTCTGCCCTGTTCCACTCAGCCTTGGACCAGCCGAATATGGACTGAAACCTCAGCAACTGTGAGCTAAATAAACCTTTCCTTCCTTCATTTTGAGTGTCGGGTATTTGTCCCAGCAAAGAGTAAAAAGTAACTAAGACAGAATTTGGTACCAGGAGTTGGGTCGTTGCTGTGACTAACCTGACCATGTGGATCGTGAGTTTTTGGAGATGGCTTATGGTAAGAGATAGGAAAAGACTTCAGCTGTATGGTAGGGGAGATTCTGGTCAGAGCTCAGACCAGAAGACCGGCTTGAAGCCTGGGTATGAAGAATGGCTTAAGAGCAGAGATTGGAAAAATTTAGAGAGGTTCTCTGCTTGTGAAGAGCTGGAAAAGCTTCAGTTGCTCTGTAGAAGAGATTCTGGTCAGAACTCAGACCAGAAGACTGACAGAAGGCCTGCCTGTAAAGATCAGGTTGAGGAGGATTCTGCTGAGAAGGACAGCATTGGTTGTTGGACTCCAGATGATTTGTGCTATGGATTGGCTGAAAGTCTGTCAAAATTTTGCTTGTGCCCAGAGACTTTGCCTAAGACTGAGATTAAGCATGGCAGACTGATTAATCTTTCAAGAGATATTTCAAAGCAGCAAACTATTGGGGCAGTGGCATGGCTATTATTGGTGGCTTTTAGCCAGATTTATGTCAAGAATCAAGAACAAAGAATCAAGCAGGATGATTTAAAATGTGAGTTTGGCCAAAAAGGAAGCACCAGGAAAGCTTTGGCTTGCAAAGATGGCACTAAAAGGATCTCCACTGCTGGAAAGGAATCAAAGAATCAAAAGGATTGTGGCCTGAGGGCATCACAAGAGGCAGCAGCTCTCCACCCTTTGCAGCCCCAAAATTACAAAGGAGAGAGGCTTTGCCTTGAGAAGAAAGCCACAGAAACCCAAGTACCAGAATGGCAGCAGTGGCCAAACCAGGTTCCAAAATGGCGACGGCATGGAGAATTTGTTTCTCAGAATCAGGGTCAGAGTGCTCAGCAATCTCGGCCCATGACCCTTACAGCCAAGAGAGAAGGAAGCCTGGCTACTGCTCCAGCTGACAGCAACCCTTGGCATCATCCACGTGGCATTCGTTTTAAGTGCATTCAGAAGACAGGAGCTCTGAGGTTAAGAAGGCTTCCACCTCGATTTCAGAAGAAGGCCTGTGAGGCCAGGCAGTGTGTCCCTGAGAGGGCAGTGTATGAAGCAGAGAGTGAGAAGCCTATTCAGTGGAAACCCCAGAAGTTTGCAAAAGCCAGGAACGTGGATCATGCAAAGAGGGAGCAAAGCCGGCCTAAAAGAGAAGCCATTTAAACTACCACCAAGAGTGCCATAGGGGCGGAGCCGTGTAAGGTCTTTGGAGGTCACAACTCAGTGAAGACTGCTTCAGATGTTCCAGTTGGAACTATGGGATTTAATGTTTACCCTGCTGGATTTTGGACTTGTGTTTGTCCCAGTGTTTTGCATTACCCTGTTGTTTGCAACTTTTGGATTGGTAATGTTTATCTTGTACCTTTGAATGTTGCATATGCTTAACTTTCCTTTTATACAGGGACTCACAGTTGAGAATTTGCATTGGATCCTGGAGACTTGGGACTTGGACTTTTCAGCAATGCTGAAACTGTTGGGACTTTGACAACTCTTCGAGATGGACTCAAATGTCTTTTGTACAAAGGGATGTGCATGAGACTTTGGAGGTCCAGGGGCGGAATGTTATGGTTTATGTCTAGTTGTCCCCCCAAAGCCTCATGCAATCATGGGGCGGGGACTTCTAGAGTTTGAGACATGAGTCATGATCCACTAGGATTATGTAGTACAATTGGTTCCTCCCTGGATCATGAACTGGGCCTGCCTAGGATATGATTGGCTCCTCCCTAGAGCGGGATCAGGGGCCCATCCTGGGGTATGATTGGTTCCACCCTAGGGCACAATGGGCCCACGTCAGAGTGACTGAGCAGAAAGAGACTTTTTAAAGGGCTGTTATTCTCTGCTCCAGTGAGTTGTTGTTCTGCCACCATGAACTGATGCCCTCTGCCCTGTTCCACTCAGCCTTGGACCAGCCGAATATGGACTGAAACCTCCAGCAACTGTGAGCTAAATAAACCTTTCCTTTCTTCATTTTGAGTGTCGGGTATTTGTCCCAGCAACGAGTAAAAGTAACTAAGACAACCATGCATCACCAAGAAGACCAAGAATTACGTAGCATAAAAAGTTAAGTCTTCAAGCCAAAACACTGAGCATCAAGCTCCATCAGAATGTCTGTGACATCTCTATGGGTTGAAACTGCCATAGGTGTGGGCAGACTAGAGAAGAGATCTTTCCCCTTGTTTCCAAATGTAGACTCACTTATTAAATGAAAAACAACTAGTCTAACTCCCTTGAATTTTGAGAAGAATACAAAATATATAAGGCCAGGCTGGGTAGAGAGCTGAAGGGTCAAGCTCGTGCTTTGCACACAAAGTTCCAGGAATCCAACTCCCAGAATAAAAAAAAAAAAAGAAAGAAAATTAAGTCAAATTAATAAATATTAACATAAAGTATAATCAGAGCAATCCTGATATTCCTATCAGAACCACACATTGTGGGAAAAAGAAAAGTGGGACAGAACCACACTGCACAGTTCCCACCACAGCTCGAGGTGGTTCCCGTTTTTGTAGAGTGCCACATAGACTTTCCTGGGGTCAGCCCAACGCTCACCTGAGATCTTGAAAATCTAAAGTTATAGTATGAGCAAAATCAGGTTCAGAGGGAAAAATGAAGCGGCGAACAAGCATGTCACGAAGAGTAAGCACTTAAAATTGCAAGCTGCCTTGGATTTAACAGGTCCTCAGAACATGGAGTGCAGGGACAGGCCCAGCATGAGAAACAGGATGAGGTAGAGAAGACATGCATGTTGGGAAGACCAGGGGGCAGGAAAGTGTTCAGTGTTCAGTGTTCAGTTGGCTTTGCTCTAGGTGGAAAAGAGAATGCAGAAAAGTCAAAACTGTGGCCCACAAAACCGACCAGGTTAGCATTTCCAAGTTATTCGATGGCATATTCAAGCCTGGAAATTAACTGAAAGTAATGTTGAGTTGAGCTCCACCATTACTAAATAAATAAACACGAATTCTCTTTCCAACAAATGTAGCCCTAACCCAGGCTCATTAGGGTTCCAGCCAATTAGGAAATCCCAAATGAGCTCAGAACTTTAAAAAGAGGGATCCAAACCACAAACAAATCTGCCCGTAGGGAAAAAAAAAACAAAAAAACAAAAAAAAAACAATGGCAGCAGAGATCAACAGGCATGAAAGAACAGTGACATCAGATTTTATTTGCATAAATATCAAAAATACAAGCAAGAATACCAAACTAGAAGATGTTCCACTAATACTGAAAGAAAAATATTCTGAGAAATAGTCTTAAAAATCCAATGGCTATAGTCAGCATTAGGGGACAAGCAAAGAACAGTAAGGGAGACATTTCACAGAGGGCCCCTGGGTGGTATGAGCCAGCACAGATGGCGCCCCGAGACAACTAATGGAGCTCTCGCAGTAGATAGCAGATGGGCTTTGGGATAGGCAATGTCTATGGCTTCAATTGTCTTAAAATTGATGCAAATTTATATTTCAAACTTGGGACAGAGTAACACAATAAAATGGATTTCACAGGGCCTGCATTAGGTGCAATGTAGGACATGCCAGAAAAGAGATGGGCAAAGAGGGGTCAGAGGAGAGATGCAGCAACTTTGAGCACCCATGGGAGCACCACAGATGTGTGGGTCACATGAGAGGATGCTGCTTCCTTCCAAGACAGAAAGACGAGCACCTTCCAAAGTTGCTGAATTCATGCACCTACAATATTTGATTGGCAATGGAACACCCATCTCTAACAAAACAAAACAGAAAAGGGAGATATAAATGAAGGACAAGTTTGTAGTGTAAAAAATACATATATACATATATATATAATAGTTATACATATATATGTATATATACATATATATATGTGTATATATATGTATATATATATATATATATAATAGGAT
>PVKN010036936.1:0-11334 GCA_004027915.1 Capromys pilorides
ATGCATGTATATCTATGGCAGCAAGGGAAATGGTAGAGAATTCATTGGACTAAATCTCTCATGCACTTCTGCTTCTCCAGTTCTGTAACTAGAAAGAGTGGGTTATATGTGATCATCAAGATTTTCTGTCTTCACAATCAAACTTTAAGTTAAAAATAAAGCTCTTATGGAGATGATTTTTTATTTAAACTAAAAATTTAGAATCAGTAAAGATATGTTGTGGTTTCAAACTAAAAATACATAAAAGGCTATACACTGGTGTTCCCCAAATACTGTCATCCTCCACCCCCAGAGGCCAGTTTCCAGAAGTTTCTGCACACAAATGAACACAAACAAGCAGTGTAGTTTTGACCTTTGAAAATATTTGTTAAGGAAAACCAAAGGCTCTCTCTTCTGCTTACTTAGTAGCACCTTATGGGGCACTGACCACCATGTACAGGACTAAAAAAGCCACAGCCAACCTCAGATTCTGAACTTTTTAAGGAATGGTGAGTTCAGAAAGCCTGTTCCCAAAGAAGACTTGCTTTAAAGCCCAATCTCCACATTTAGCTGAAGTCCTTAGGCAAGGAGCCAGATTCTTCCTCCCTTTATTTCTTATACATGGATACTCCCTTTGAGATGCATGAGAAGCTAGACTGAAACTGAAGTGAGTGTTGTCAGATTTGTTCATGTGTGTTGCTTGACAGGATCGTCAGAAGAGTGCTGGGCAGGATGAGAAGCAAAGGCTGTGGGGTGCCCAGGGTACACTCCATGTGGATGGGGGTCTTGCTCCTGAAAATGTAACTGGGGTCAATTCCAGTTGCATGTGTCACGTGGCTAGACATGGACTCCCTGGAGAGGATGGAGGAGTGAGAAATCATACACATTCTCCTCTGTGCTCTCTCTTCCTGCTTCCTCTTCTCCCTTTCTCCCCACTTCCTCTCACATCTTCCTTTCTAGCTTTGTATATCTGTGCATGTAACAGTTAAATAGGACTGATCTTGGCCCAATTTTACTTCAGAAACTAAAGTTATCTTTACAACTAAACAACTGGCTGATCCACAACTTGTAGAAACAGCATAGCACAAGAGAAAACAGTCCCAGAATCAGGAGACCTGGCATGTGACCCACCAGCAACTAGTGAGGTGACCTTGAAAGTCTATATCTATGTCTGGTCTCAGTTTCTTGATCTATAAAAAGGGGTGAAGTTCATCTAGGTGATTTCCTCTAGCCTCACACTCACAGTTCTAGCCATTGGTTGATACGTAGGGGTAGAGGAGCACTCTCTCTCAGAGTGAGTGAGCATGCGCCAATTTCTTCCAGCAGTCTAGGAAGAGCACCAGGTCTTGCACCCACAGCACCTGGGACATCCGTATGTGAGATTCCAGGCTTTATTTGATAAATACAATGGTTCTGGGGCTGGAACTGGGGGGGTGGGATTAGGCAGCCCCTGCCTTAGTTTCCAAAAGTGGCTTGTGAAATTCCAGGCTGGAGATCCATGAAATCCACATCTCTGGGGCCCCCAGAGCACATAAGTGCAGGATATCTCAGTGGCTTAGAACTCCCACCAAAGAGTTCTAGAACAACCAGCCAAAGATCTGATTTCCAAAATGTTGGCTTCTAAGTTCCACTTCAGCTCAGTGGCCTTACCATAATTTCAGTGAGGACCAAAGAAAACCAACTTCCCAAATGTGAGCCTCCGGGTTCCTGTGGGAGTGCGCATGTGTGGAGGAAGCATAGTGAATGACACCAAGAGAAAGAGAGGACTGTGGGGCTGGGGAGGAAGGGATGGATGGAGTAAGAGAGTCTCAGCTAAGTGAAGTCTAACTAGGATGGAATCAGAAAGCAAGCTGCAGAGCTCTGAGGGCAATGGGGTCTCTTAAGATTCTAGGTGGGCAAAGACTGCCCTAAGATCCTTAAACTTCAAGTCTATATTTTTGTTGTTATTATTGCTTTTGACTATGTATTCCTTTGGGGAAAGCACACCCTGACCCATGGCATCTCTAGAATGACTCAGGCTATCTCTTTCAGCATTCCGTGCCTCTCCATGTGGGCTCTCTGCATATTCATCTCACTGCAGCTGGACCAAGTCCTACTGTCAGTCACACATGGAAGGCTTCTACAGCATGCTCCCCATGGCAGAGGATCAGTCTCTCAAAGCCTCCCCAGCTGTAGAATTTATCCTGGCTACCTGGCCATGGAAAGCTCCCAGGGAGCTTTCTATTAATTCTCTTCCTCTCTGCCCTCCTGAGAATAGCAGCCTTATGGCTTGCCATGGCTCCACAGCTGACAGGTTCCCTGCTTTCAGGGGAACAGTCCCAACAATACTATCCCTTCTCAGGACGAGCCTGCATGGCCCCATAGAAGCAGAGGGCAACCAGAGATTGTAGATTGAGAAGAGAGCTCATTCAGATGATGTGGACCAAAACTTCCTGGGCTACAGTCTTCACCACAGTCTGCCCTACTTTGTAGGCTGCAGGGTCTCCCTTGGCATGGGCTCTGGTTTGGGGAAGGACACAGATGTTTGGGAGAGATGGACTGGGGTTGAGCACAGGGCCTAGGTCTGATGCCACCTAGGATGAATGCAGAACATATTGAAACCATGAAGAGCCTCCTATTCATGCTCCCCAGTCGCTAGGGGCTTGTGCACAGAGGATCAATCTGTTGGTCTCAAGATCTCATCTGATATGCCAAAGCTGTTCTACTTAAGTGCTCCTGGCTTCTCCTTGGCCAAAGTCAAATAAAGAAAAGCCTCAAGCCAGAAGAGCATCCTTTCCGGGGCAGTGAGCTGTTAAATGCCCTGGTCTAGCTTCTCACTACAGAAGAATAATTTGAGAAAGAAAATGAGGGAGCGTGCCTGATCCAGAAGGTTATTTAAATTAAAGAAAAGGCTGGTAAAAGGAAAGCATCAGTCCAAGGTCTAAATGCAGGGACATGTGGGGAGCCATCCTCCACACCGCTCTAACATGCCCCCTCAAGTCTAGGCAGAGAGAAGTATTGGTAGCTCTCTCCCCACAGCAGTTTTCCACAAAGTCAGTGCAAAGTTCACACAGTCACTCTCCAAGTGTACTTCACAGGTTCAGCCAGCTCTCCTGGCTGTAAATGTGTAGGCATCACCTCAACTTCGGGAGGATACAGGGCAAGGAGTGGAACACAAGAGCCTGTCTCCTGTGACAGAAGGTAAACCATTCAGTGTGGCCCAGTTTCCAAGCAGAGTCACAGAGCAAACCCAGACCTGAGGAGTCTAGATATTGAGCATACCCCACAGACTTCCTGCTTGGGGTGGTTGTAGTTTTATTGATTTTTTTTTTTCACTTCTGTCCTTGGGAAGGTGGATGAGTTGATTCTTGAGGTGTCCAATAGAAAATCTGGCTTGCTTTAGACAACTGCCAGTAAGTCTGTGCCCATATCACTACAGCATATGCCAGCCTGGGCGGTGCTGAAGATGAAGACTTCAGGAAATGGGGCACATTTTGTGCAATTGCTTATATGTGGTATTTTAGGGTATTTGGGGAACTCTAGGATGCTGATATTGGTTCCCATAGCGACCATCAAATGAGGGGTTTTGAGGGTGCACTTGCTGCAGGGGGTTGGTGCCAGGCAGACCAGAGGTCAGGGGCTATCTCAAGATAGCCTTGTCTCTGGGACTTACATCCACCTGTTTGGGAGCCTCAGAAAAAGACTCTATCACTGGGAGTATCTTACTGCTAGTCTGGCTTCTTTCTGAGGCAATACAGTAGCCCATCCCCATGGACCAGTGGATGTGTTTGGGCAGGATGCTTGCTGGGCTCCAGTTCTCCCATCCTAAACAGGCTCACAGTCACCCGCAGATTACAGAGAAGCTATAACGTGGGTGGGCCTACACACAAGAAGCCCTACCAGAAGCTTGGTGTGTATTAAAGGCCCAATTATTGAGCTTCTTCTAAAAATTCCAAACAAACAAAAGCATAACTGTTCAGATAGAAATTTTAAAATGGAAGCTAGGTTAGTAACTTCATTGAAAGTTATGTCCTCTAGGAGACCAGAGATTGCATCACACTGTGGTAAATAAATCCTCTACGGCACACAAGTAGAACTCAAAAGACAAGGCCTGTATTCATTTTCTATAGTTTGTTGTAACTACAGATTTCATAATTTAAAGAAGTACAAATTTATTGCTTAATAGAGTCGGCCTTGTGGGACTCAAAGAATCACATTCCATCCAGGGGCTATAGGGGTCACCTCTTGTTTGCCTTTTGCAGCTCCTAAAGGCTGCTGCATACCTTAGATTATGGCCCTATCAGTCAAACTTCAACTTTCACTATCACATTCCTTCTCCAGCTCAGCCAGTATGATCTCCCTCTTGCAGCAGTGGAACTTATGATCACACTGGACTCACCACATAATCCAAGACACACACATTCTCGCAAGATCCTTAACTCAATCACATCTCAGGAAAGTCCCTTTTTGTATGTAAAGTAACATTATTGTAGTTCTGTAGATCAGGATGTAGGCATCTTTGAGGGGAAATTGTTTTTCTACCAAAGACAGGTCTTTATGGATACAACGTATAAGTGCATGCCAAGTTCTCAGCTAAGCAGCCTCCTGCTCTGAAGAATAGTCTAGAACCTTCAGGAAATATGGCCAACAGAGGTGTTTGGTGAATCTCTGGTGTTGGATGCATGTCCAGTCTCTATCACTTTGGAACAGACTATTGATGGGGTCCCAGCTAGCTGCACAGTAAATATGAATCTGGGTAGAGGGCATGATGTGATCTGCAGGCAGCCTACATGGCCTCCCACTGCTCTCTTCCCTGTACTCTAAGGTTCAAGATTACTGGATACAGGAAAGGGAGGAGAATGGCTCTTCTTCAGCTTCATGTCAGATATCTCTGAGTGCCCTTGCCAGAGAACACACCACTGGGTAGAAAAGCTTGACTATGTCCCAGCTGCCTTCTGTAAAAGTCAAATCTTACAAGCTTCTCTAATATACTACTGAAGTATTGCTATTTTGTCTCTGGGTAAAGCAGCCTTGCTACTACAGAAATGGGAATGCCCTGCCAGCTATCTTAGCTCCAAAGGACAGCATCTGGACTTGTGAAATGCGTTGCTCATGAGACAATTTCAGGACTTGGATGGACAACTCCACTCTTCCAACTTGCTAGCTTGCACATCAGCCCTCCCCATGCCATGTTCATGATAGCTGATCTCTTGCTATGACTGTGGCACCCCATGACGTCACCTCCAACCTAGCTATCAAAAAGACTTCTCCCTCAGGGCTCACACAAAATCGAGCTGTTGAGAGGCAGCCAGGCTTCCTGGCCACAATTTCCTGCACCTTTGCTGCCACATATAAAATTTTACACTTGCTAATCAAACCAGGTTCTGAGATCATAGAGTGGGGTGTCATCTGTCTCCCTACCCCTTTCTGTTTGATTAGCCATTGTAGCACTCTAGTGTTCTTTAGGATCTGAAGTGAAGGCTAAAGTGAATTTTAAAGGAATAAAATTCATTCAAGCCCTGAAGTAGAGGTCCACTGGCAACCACTTCCTACAATGAAATCCATATGACTACTTGACACAATGAACCAACTTCAGATTATTCTTCTTCAGGAACTCAGGAAAGCTACTGTGGTACCATAGCTTTACTTGCTAAAGATTGCACTGAGTGTGGCCAGTCCCCTCCTCCCAGAAGCAGACACCAGAGCCTTATAGTAATCCTATAGGTTCCTGTCTCACCAGGCCTGCCCTTGTGTTTTTATGTGATCTTATGCAAGGTCTTTACCCCAAAGAAACTGAGTGGATGCTGCTCCTGTTCTGTTTTCAAGTTCTAATTTTCCTTCTGCTTTTGAGCCCCTTGTAGACATATGCTGCTGTTCCATTCCCCATGATGCTTTGCTTCCTTTTGTCTCAATACACATATCTGCTAGATCCTCTTCTCTGGAGTTCTACTGAGAAAATGCAAACTGCCCAGGGTGGGCTGGCTGAGACTGTCATTTCTGCTTCGAGCACCACCTGGGTTACATTTCTCAGCCTGGTCTTCATCCAACTACGTGTATCTAGGGACCACTCTTCTGGGGATACACTGACTCTAGTCAGCACAGTCTCTCCCTGCACTGACTTGCCAAGCACACACAACACTTAACTGTGGCCATGTGGTGGTCAGGGAACACTCTCTCAGGATCTCTGTCTCAGGTATACAAATGTACCACAGAGCTGTCCTTGGCATTAGAGAACAGCAGACATGAATTCAGCCTTTCCTCTTTCCCTCTGAGTTCTCTTGTTCTCTTCCAAGTCGGCGCCACTTCCTGACACCACATGTGATGTTCTAGGAAGGGACTTTTGTCCTGGATCATGAACTTTCCTATCAGTTCACACTTTTCTCTCCTCATTTCCCCTCTTTTGCCCAAAACAGTGGCCACAGAGAAGAAGAGTTGAAGAGAATCTTTTCCTTCTGGCTTTGCCAGAATGGGTCAATAGCTGGGCCTGGTTACTGGGCTTTGCCTGACTCAACTCTAAATCTCACTTCCCCACCACACCCCCATACATATCTTCCTTTCTAAATGGAACATTTTGTCAGGCTTGTGCCTTGTGCTGGCGCACACATGGAGAAACATGCAAGAGCCAGTGTGACTCACTGTTCACCACTGTCACCCTGGGGGCTGCTGAGGAATGCTGTCAGCTACTGTTAAGTATTTGGGCACCTGAAGCATGGCAGGTACCACCCATTTATAAGTTTGACATCACAGGTAGATCTCATGCTTTGAGCAATCAAGACTCACCAAATGGTGGGACTCTGTGAAATCCAGGACTCTGAGCTGTAGGAGAAATATTTGTCTGGCACAGGCACTTTGGTTGCCTTCTAAGAAGTAATGATCTGGGGTCTAGTTCTGTGTCTAGTTAAGTGATTAATTGTTTATTTTTTATTTATTTATTTTTGTTCTATTCTATTTTTAAGAAAGGGTCTACAGGGTATTCAGGGTCTCACTACTAGATCAGACTTGCAGAGATCTGCCTGTTTACAGCTTCCCAAGAGCTGGGATTACAGTGCGCACCACCATGCCCAGTCTCAATTGCCATCTCAGTGTGACTTGGGGGTGAGGCCGGCCTGGCAGGCCAGGGTTCGAACCCCATGATTAATTGTTTATTTGAGCAAATAATTTGAAAATCAACCAGTACTAAAGGTATTATTATATTGTAAACTTGGGCAACATAGAAGAATCTATGGTATAGAATTTACATAATCTCTTTTTGTTCAAAACAGAAAAATATTATTGCTGAGTCTGATGCTCTCTTCCAGGTTTACTAAAATGTGCCCTATCTTGTGCAACTCTTAGACTAAAGCTGGGTTTTTGGTCAAGGAGGGAACCAGTTTCCACAGACCGGTGTAACACAGGCTCCCAGGGAACTGCTGGTTTCTCTCCAGCTCTGCCATGATTTCTAATTTGCCTTGATTCAGATGAGGATTGATAATTGCCTATCATAATGAGAGTCACACACTAGGATACTTGTTTCCAAGAACATTTTTGAGGAGGGAGCACTTGCCCTTACTTCACTTGGTACTAACTTGGAGGAAGTGGCTGCTTGAAAACAACACCACAAGCAATAAATGTAAAAACCCCTGACACTGGAAGAAGTTCAGAAGCGGGGCTTAGAGTCTCTTAATCCTCCTATTATGCAGACAAGAGCAAGGCCAGACCCCACAAGTGGTTCAGAAGGCTTTGCAAAGCACACTTTCCTCTCTATAAGAGATAGCAAGATCTGAGATAAACTGACAGCACCAAAATGGTTTATCCATCACAGCACCTATCCTACCTTGTTTCTAGCAGGCAGCTAGGCAGTGGGGGTGAAGACTGCCTGCATTCATGCTGATAGGGATGCCAACAAGCCCTGCTAAAACTACACCAGACCACACTCGATGGGATGCTTCCTTCTGTCTGTGGGATCTAGATTTTAAAATTCTGGATAATAGTAGGTGTATAATGAGCAGTTATTATGTGAAGGATATCACATTTCTTCTCTTCTGTACATTATTTCAATCAATTTGCATCATAAAAAGACAAGGCCTTTAATTATTTCCATTTTACAGATGAGGTAACTGAGGGTCCTAAACATTAATCCTCCCAACATAAGGGGCAGATCTAGAGGTGAGTAGTCTGAGTTGGAGTCTGCGTCTCGGTCTTAATAAGCAATTCTGTCTTGTTGAATGCATAATTCTAGGCACTCTGACTCTTTTTCAAGTATTCACCTTAGCACTGCAGGCCAGGAGTGGTCTTCAGGGTAAGTTCACACACAGGTTTTCTTTCCCAGAGTCACATGCTCATAACATCTCCACTGAATGATTATATCATTTAGTAAGGATTGCGAAACACACACACACACATACACACACACACACACACACACACACACAGAGTATTTTATGCTTATTACAATCTTAAAAGTCTTTAAAAATGTATCCAAGTTCTTGTCAGCAGCCTTAAAAGTGCAAAACAAATTGGCCAGCTTCATAGAGTGACACTCCCGAGCTCACAGTGCCCTGACACGCCTGCACATGCATCTTCCTGGCTCCTTAGGCAGCCTGGCACTTCTCAGGAAGGCTGGCCCTGCCTGCAGGCACCTGCAGCTTGTGCATGTGCCTCGTGGCCTCCCAGTGCCTGGGAGTCCAGTGGTGACAGACACTCACGTGGGTTTGCCGCATATTTTCCTCTGGTACCACTGCTTGCAGTTAGTGAAGTACTTCTTGTTGGTGCCAATGACCTTCTGCACAGCACACACATTGGAGCTAGAAATAATAGCAACATTATCAGTAAGATGGTCAGCAGGAGCAGCCACCTCAATGCCTTTTGCACTGTGATGCCCTTCCTGGGTCATCAGAGCTATCAAAAAATGGAGAAGAGACAGTCATTCAGTTGTGGTGCATAGGTTTAGGGTAGGTTTTGTTCCCAAGTACTTGGATTCCCATCAGCCCCCATGGAAGTTTCCCCTCAAAACACTGGTCAAATCTGTCC
Source organism: Capromys pilorides (assembly GCA_004027915.1). Taxonomy (NCBI): domain Eukaryota; kingdom Metazoa; phylum Chordata; class Mammalia; order Rodentia; family Capromyidae; genus Capromys; species Capromys pilorides. Next base: position 8,968 of record PVKN010036936.1, read on the forward strand.
TATACACCAATATAACTTCATGCATATAACGTACTTTCACATGGACAATTGGTAAATGTAAATAGATGAATCTTAAAACTTTTAAATTATATGTTACAAACCAAGAAAGCTATCAAAGTGGTGTGCTTGCTAGGCAGAGCAATTCTGAGCAATAGCCCACCTTTCTCTGCACCCACACTCCACATTGAGCATACACTACATGCTGGGGTGTGCTGCAGGTTTGGTCTTATGTAGGAAGTCCCAGCACCTCCCAGACAGCTCCACATACAGGCATACTCCATGTGCCTTGATCAGCTGGCTGGCTCCCAGACACAATCCACCAAGAGTGTCCATCCTGTAAACTAGGGCACTCGGCCAGCTGCTGTTAGGACAGCTGTCATCAGGAATGCTTTCTAGATTACCTCTCAGTTGTTACTACTTAGACCCCAGCTTGAGTCCCATTGAGCTCAGAAAGCCTTCCTCCACTGTTCATGGGACACTCTCCTTTCCATCCTTGGACCTGGGATACAGACCCATAGGATGCTGCTAACAGACCCTACCACTGAAGTGGAGAAGGCGAGAAACATAAAACATCCACTGGTGCACCAAACGGACCTGTCCCTATATGTTCTGAGAGTTTTCCTGTGAGGGTGAGAGGAATCAAGGCTGGACAGGGGGCCATAGCCAGCAGTGGGGCGGGCACAGGCTACCCTAGTTCCCCTGGTTCTCACTGAATGACCATAGCCTCCAGAAGACTTCTGAAAACTTGGCTTCACTGTTTGCTGCCTAGGGTTCACAGGTTAGACAGTCCCTAGTAACTCCTGAAGGGTCCCTGCCAACCACACTCCAGCCCCAAATCCTACTCAACTTCCTGCAGTCCCAGCAGTCCTTCCATCTAACCAAGCAGGAAACTACTACTGTCGATGAATTCCCTGCAACCTTCCGTAGGTGCCTGGTGGATCTTCAGTGAATCTCTGTGGATGTGGCTCCAACATTCCTCTGCAGACTGAGTTTCCACTGCTGCTGCCCTCCAAGACAGGAGTGGAGGCAGGGGGCAGTCCTGACCCTCCTCCTCTCACACTGGGAGTGTGGGCGAGCTGCACACACAAGAAAGTTATACTGATGTGTAATAAAGCAAGCAAACCAGGTCTGGGACTTTTGCCTACAGCAAAGGAGCATTACTTTGCAACTTGGACTTGAAAACCAAGTGTTTCAGGAAGCTTGGCTCAGTTGTTGTTGATGTGCAGCGGTGCAGTTGCATTTTTACTTCTCCTTTACTAATTTTTCCCCTTCTCTATGGCAACATAGATATGGCTGAGAGCCCAGAGACCATGTCACAGTTTCCTAAAAAGCATTTTGTGTTTGAATAAAGTCACTCTGTGTCTCACTAAGCTGTAGTTTCACCATCTGTAGAATGGGAACAAACACAATAGATGTTGCTGTGCTGTTTGGAAGACGAATGCCAAAGTGCTGGTGGTACAGTGGTGCACCTGAGCAAGGCCTGGTGATCATCTTCTCTCACAGCATGGAGCACACCGCATGAACTTCAGCTGAGAAGGTTTTCCATCCCTTTCTAGCCATCCCACTGTGAATACGGAGTCAGAGCTTGAACAAGGTCATTTGCACAGGCATGTCACCCACATGCACAAGATCAGGCAGCCTTGTGGTACTTTCAGGGACACATAGATCAGAGTACACACAGCCTTGCCTGCAACTATTCGCTTCAGCTCATGTGCCTGTACATCTGGATCTCCCCAGGGGAGGAGGCGCCCAGTGACTCCTTGATCATTCTGTCCCTCCTGAGCTACTGTGGCTCTTTCCAACTGTACTGCCAGGTAACCAAGAGGACTAGGATGCAGGGATATGGTTGGAAAATTAATATATCTGAAATTCATAATAAAAGAGTATCTGTTTTTTTTTTTTTTTTTAACTTTCTTTTTGGCCTGATCAGTATCTCTTCCAGGCACTGAAGGGAAGGAAGTTTGCTAAGGATAGTTCTTGATGCAAATCCCTGGATACCTTTGGGAACACTCTGCTTGGTGATGGACAGAGACACCATCCTGGGTGCCTGCTGTGGACTATGCCATCGTGATCTTCTCCAAAGTTAGTGGTTAAGAGGCCAAATTCTGAAATAGACCTCCAGGTTAGTCTGTGGTCCCCAAACATAACATGCTTCATTGGTTTAAAAAAAAAAAGCAAAGGACCCACAGTAAGAAGGGCTGAAATAATAAAAACATCAGCTATCATATCTGACTCTGATGCCTATTCCTAGAATGCCCTTTGCCTTTCTTCTCTAGCCAATCACCTTCTTATGCATCAGGTCTCAGTCAGAGACCCTTTCACTTTCCCCAAAGACCCCAGGGTATCCCCTGGTGCATTGTTCCTCCC
>PVKN010036937.1:0-11339 GCA_004027915.1 Capromys pilorides
TTGTCTGAGGGCAAAAGTAATTAGAGAGAAGAAACAAATCAGCTATAAAGGAAATCCTATCAGGATCACAGCAGACCTCTCAACACAAACCCTGAAACCAAGGAGAGCGTGGAGTGAGGTGTTTCAAGCCCTAAAAGAAAACAATCTCCAACCCTGGCTGACACACCCTGTAAAACTATTTTTCAAAATTGATGGAGAAATAAGATACTTCCACGACAAAGAACACTGAAAAAATTCATAACCACCAAACCAGCTCTTCAGAATGCTCTGAAGGACATATTAGAAAGAAAAAACCATGACCACAACCACAAAACCACCAATAGAAAGAATCCACCAGGCAGGGCAAGCAATTAGACAGAAGGGAAAGACAGGGAAAGGAAAAAGCAGTAAGAAAATAATATTAAAAAAGATATGCCAATTCATGTCTATTATAACCATCAAGGTAAAGTCTCAACCCTTCATCTCTTTTTTTCCCTCCCCTTCCGTCTTTTTAAAAACAGAAATCTCTCTTCAAAGAACATTTTAAGATGACCCCAATTCCATGGAAGACTAACAGAGTCACTGTGGTTGAAGTGGCAGGTGGGAGGGGTTCCGATGTCTGCCCCTCTCTCATCTTCATTAGAAGGCCAAGGAATTTCCCATAACTCCACATGTGTCACAAGGCAACATCTCCAGAGAGAGCAGGAATTACCTGAGGTCACGCTGCTCAGTATGGAATAGCTGGACCTGACTAACGCTCTTTATGCTATGGACTCAGTGCTCTCCATGGTCCTGGTTGTCACCAGCATTTTCAGAGCCATCATCCACTGAGCACCTTTTGAGTGGACATACTTTATGATCACCTCTTACAGTGTCCTCTGAGACAGGAAGCCAGAACAAAACTTTCCTCTCCATGAAGTTGACTTTCTCAGGTATTTTGTTATAGCAATGGAAAGCTGATGAGCATGTGTCACCTTAGTAATAGAAAAAGTTTCCCAACATCCCCTGGAATCCCCTTGCCTCACATAGAGCAGAACTGGGTCACATGCTGACCCCTCAGCCAACCAATGGCCAAAGGAATAGGAATAGCATTGCTATAACTAGCTTAACCCAATTGCTTATGTTGCAATGGCTGCTGTGAAACGTCTATTTTAAGAAGATGCACATAGGCAAGGTCTGGTGTGCTCGACCGCCCAACCCTGTGGGACCTCTGCTTTCTCAACATCAAGTCAAGAGTACCACAGTACCTAGGACACTGGAAACACTCAGCAACTGGTGAGTTCAGAATTCCTTTCTCACATTCATTTCTCACTGCCCAACACCATCATCTCTTGATGACCGTGACCCCCAAATGAAGCCCCAAAGGGACCTGGAACAAGCACTCACTGGAAAGCTCTACCAAGGAAACAAGAAGGTCTGGGCCAGGCCCAAGTTGTTTATGTGCCAAAATATTTTTTTTTATTCTTTGACTGGCTCAGCCGACCTTGAGGGTGGGGCTGGCACAGCGTCTGGTGCTGGGGATTGAACCGAGGTCCCTGCTCGCTTGCCTAAGCATGCACTTTAGACTGCAGAGCTATCTTGCTGGTCCTTTCACAAAATATTCATCAACAGGGCTCCATTGGGTTAAGGTGGACACAATACAACCAATTTATTGATTTTCTTGTGGCTCCTGGTATTTCAAGTGAATTGTTCTCTATATTGGGATGATCTGGGGAACCTTGTTTGTCAATATGTTTGATAATAGCCATGGATACTCAGAATGAATAGTCAACCTGGTTTGGGCAGTGGAACAACCAGAAGTTTTAGTGGGAGGAAATGAAATGGGCAACGTTGACCATCGTTCATTGGAATTTTTCTGGTCTAAATCCAATATTTGGTCGTTGTCCCTCACTCTCAGAGCCACAGTGGTATTGGAAGGGGGCCTGCCTTTTCATTCCAATAAATTAGGCTCCTTCAGGAAACTCATGCTGGAAGCTACCAATCAGAACTTCCTTGGAAGGCCAGGGAGATAGCTTGGTGGTCTAAGCATCTGCCTGGCAAGTGCAAGGACCCAGGTTAGATCCCCAGTACCACATGCTGTGCTGGCCCTGCCCCATACAGACCAGTGAAACCAGGGGTGGTTTCACGCCCATAATCTCAGTGCTGGGAATGCTGAGACAGGAGTATCACTACGAGTATGAGCTGCATAGCAAGACTCTGTACCAAATAAATAAATAAATTCTTAAAAATTTAAAAAAAAACTTCATTGGAGTAAGAGAGACAGCAGCCTATGGCAAGATCCCACTGCGAAGACCAGCTACATCTGGAAACAAATCACAGGAAAAGCCCATATCTCAGTATGTCCAATGGTAAGGTAGGTATTTGGATGACTTAAGTGTTGAGAAAAACACTTAGGTGGATGTAGTGGTTGATACATTGTGTCAACTTGGCGGGATGTCAGTGGTCGATGCATGTTATCAATTTGGCTGCATTGCCTGGCTGTTTCACACTATGAGCCATGAGGGCCCTGCCCCAGAATAACTCAGTTTGGACTTTATCTCCTGACTTCCTGCACAGACTTGTCAGCCTCTAGTTTGGACCCTTTAACTTTCCGTAGCAGATTCTTCTGCCTTCCTTTTCACTCACAAGGGCTGTTAGGAACCGGTTAAAACCAGTAGAGACCACTAGGGATGGAAACTGCAGTCAGTATAAAAGCCTTGGGACTGAATCCTTCAGTGGGCAGTGTGCAAATACTATAAACACACTTGTCCATCTGACTCTGGGACTGGCACATCTGTTCCTTGTATTATATCTGTTCCTCTAGTAAAACCCTGACTAGAACAGTGGATGATGAACTCAGAGTCACGCTATGAGTTTTGGTGACCGTGGCAGCAACAAGCCTGGCTCATGATTTTTCCCCCCTTTTTGCGCTCTTAGGTCACTGTGGATGTAATGCATCTCTCTGCCCCATGAATAGTGGGCTGGATCATGTGACTTACTTTAAGCCAATCAGAAATGTTTGCATATATCCAAGTAACTGAACCAGCTCTGAGCTCAGGCCTTAAACAGTGCTTGTGCTTCCACTGGTTCCTCATATGTTCCTTCCCTTTGGAGACCATGTCCTTCAGGGTCACTGTTCCTAGACTGAGAGACACAGGGAGGAGGGTGAAATCAACCCATAGAGCCATCTCTAGCTTATCCACGAAGCTGTAAATAAATTAAATAATACATACATGCACACACACTGGTTTTGCAGTATTCAGAGGTTTTTCTTCTGGCATTATTGCTTCATATTGCAGCACAGTGACATATTGAAGTGTGGTCAAAAATGAAAATGATGGCAACCAGTACTACTAGGCAGCAGGCTGTGTTCTCCATCCTAATGAACTCAGGAGACCGGAATCATTATCCTTGTTTTACAGATGAGAAAGCTGGGGCTTCATGCGATGGGAGGACGTACTGAAGATCACCCAACCAGCGCACGGCAGAGGCAGAGCTGGAAATCTGGATGACCTCAACAGCTGGGGGCACACCCTTACCTGCCCCACCCCCGCAAATGATCAAGGAAACATGTGCCCTTCCTTGGGGGTGCAAGACCACTGCTCTGCCACCTGAGCCCTGGCAGGAATGTGGGAGCCCTTCAGGAAGGGCTGTCTGCAGAGGCCCAGTAGGGCAGAGATGTGGAACTCTTCGAAAGCCCTGCAAGCAACTCCAAGAAGGCAACTCACGGTCACTTGAACAGGCCTTTGGGTGAGCAGGCGGCGGGCGGGATGCCATTCTGTTCTTAGAAGCATCTATTGAGCACCTCAAGAGGGTGGAGGTACGATAGCACAAGACACTTGAGGCTCTTTCTGTGTAAGGGAAAGACATGAGCTGTGGTCTTCTCACCTGGCTGCAAAGAAACCCCTGCTGTGGTTTAGGACCTCCTTCTTCTCCTTCCTTGTCCTAAACTCAAGCACATGGGAATGATTTTACCCAAATATTTTACTTGGGATTTCTCTCTCTCTCTCGTCCCTCCCACCCACCCTCCCTTTCTCCCCCTTCTCTCCCCTTCCCTCCCTCCCCCTTCTCTCTCCCTCCCCTTCTCCCTTCCCCCTCCCTTCTCTCTGCTGTTTCCTTTCCACTTATTAAAATTTCATTTACTATTAAGGACCTAAGTCAAGCGTCACCTCAGGGGCTCTGTCTCTGATGTTCTGTCCTCTGAAGTGTTGCCTATGATGACCCATCTTGACACTGATCTAAATGGAAGTCTGGCTTTCCCACAAGCCCATAGGTTCTTCAAAGACAGGAATTGTCCCTTGCTAATTTTATATCACTTTCCAGCCCAACAGGTAACAGAGTCCTAATTACGTCCTAATTACTAACAAGTCCTAATTACTATGTTGACAAGCAATGTTAAAAGTAGGCCCATTATAGTGTATACTATTTCCACTACTATAACAAAATACTTGAAGCTGGTACTTGATAAAAAAAAAGAGGTTATGTAGCTCACAGTTTTAGAGGCTCAAAGTCCAGGATCAGGCGGGCCAACCTGCTTCAGCTCTATGAGAGACTTCCGCCTTCACCCAAACATGGTAGATGATACCATGTCAAGACTTTGTATAGGAGAGGCCACTTGGCAAGACAAAAGCCAGAGAGACGCAGGGGTCACTTTGATCTTTACATGAAAATCTACTCTTGTGGAAACTGACCAGAATCTCAAGAGACATACATTAATCTTTCAAGAGTGATGTACTATCCCAAAAAAGGGAGTGATGTCCCCTCACGCCGTGTATCTCAGTAGGCCATGTCCCTGAAAGGCCCCATCTCCCTCAATACCACCCCGATCTTGGGTCAGGCTTCCACGAACCTTTCAAGGTCACACTCAAGCCATGTGCAACCACAGCACGCACTTTGCCACTTCTTTGTTCGTTGTCCCAGGTGTGAGCCCCAGATCTCATGTGTCTTAGGTACTTTTTACTCATTGCTAGGACAAGTACCCGACACTCAAAGTGAAGGAAGGAGGGGTTTATTTAGCTTGTGGAGGTTTCAGTTCAGACTTCGCCGGCGCCAAGACAAATGGGCAGCAGTTCATGGAGGCAGAAGACCCTGAAGACCAGGGGAGAAGCAGCGGCTGCCGCGTCTGTCAGGCTCCTCCCTCTTCCTTCTGCGCTGACTGTGAAGACTGCGGAGATCAAGCTCCGCGAGGCGGCGCAGATGCGACTCCAAAGACCAGGACTTCTCCAAGGAAGCGGCGCAGGGCAGGACAGCCCGCGAATCCTTCCTCAACTCCTTTATATACAGTTCGTGTTGAGCCACTCCAGGGCAGCCCTTGGCGCCCTAGGATGGAACCAATCTTGCCCCAGAGCAGGCCCTCCGGGGTCCCCACAGCCCGGAAGTGGCAGAGCTGATCCCGCCAAGCTTCCTCAAGTTGACACAATGTGTCAACTACCACACCTTGCTTTTCTCTGAGAACCTTCCAGATGGTTGCTGTTGGAGGATTTCTTGAGATCGCTCTAGAAAGCAACTAGCGCAGCACTCGAGAAATGTCATCTCTTCATAATGTGGCTGTCATCTAGTCCCCCAGATGATGGCCTAATAGATGATGATTAGCCTAGATTCTAGGGTCAGCAAAAATTTTCTCTAAGGGCCAGAGAGTAAATATTGTAGGCTTTGTGGGCCATATGGTGCCTTTTGCGCTATTCAATTAGGTTGTTGCAGCGCATAAATGGCTTAGACAAAACCAAGTGAATGGGCTGCCATGTTGCAGGAAACCTTTATGTACATAACTTGGCAGTCGGGTGGATTTCGAGCGTAGTTTGCTGACCTCTGCCCTGGAGATGCGAAGACATCAGAAATGGACACTCCTGCAGGCCCTAGACAGGCCTTCCTTTTGTCACAAGCCACGCTGTCTGCATCAACTGTTGGCATTGCCACAGAAAGAAATGCAGGCCGGGGAGCGAGTGTTCTTGGCTCGCCGAGTGGGGTAGGTGACATCATAATGCATCAAAGCACAGGCTCCGGGTTCAGACAGACATGAGTCAGAGCCCGGCTCCGCCGCCGTCGTCGCTCCGTGTGGCCTTGGGCCGGGGACCCCTCTCTGTCCACGCTTCAGTTTTTTCATGTGTAAAATGGAAACAGTGACACCCTTCACTTCACAGGCTTTGTGGGGAGGATAAACTCACATCAAGGGCTTAGCCACCCTGCCAGAATTTGTAAGCACTTCTTCAAAACGCCCAAAGAGAAGAGCATTACTGAGTCTCCCGGGCAGCGGGAAGGAAAAAATGGGAAATGGAAAGTGCTGACCTCCTATCGGCTTCTGGCACGTGGAATTTCTCATCGAGACCTTGTAAACCGCTTTAACTTCTGCTGAGGCTGACATTTGAGGAATGATACGCACAGGTGTGACTCTTCTTTCAAGAGGACACCGAGAGCTGGGAGTGTAGTTCAGTGACACAGTGCTTGCCTAGCAAGTGTGAGGTCATGAGTTCGATTCCCACTACCAAAACAAACCAAAGACACTGAATGTCCCCACGCTATGATCTGTGGTGCCTCTAATCTCATCCCCAAATAGGTGCAGGAGGAGGAGGACAAGAACCAGGAACTGCAGCTCCCAGATGCACCCTCTACCAGGGACTGGGCAGCCTGATCCTGCAGGATACTGCAGATGGGTGTTGAGGCACCCTAGGTGGGCACTGTTTCCCTGATAATTCAAAGTGGAGGGAAGCTAATGGAGGGAGGGACATGTGGATGAACACTGGAAAGCAGAGGATTAAAAAGATTAGAGAGGGTAAAGAGCAATGAATGCGGATGGACTGGGGACTTCTGGGCTCAGAATGCCAGGTTGTCTTTTTTTTTTCCCTGCGCTGATACACTCTTTAAAAAATTCATGAGGGTTTCTTTCTGTTGTTGTTGTTTCTCTGCTTATTTATTTGGGGCCCCAGGACAAACTCAAGAAAAGTAGCTTCTCATCATAGCTGAGTCCTGAGGGGAAGGTATAATTTGTGCCGCTTGGGCTAATAAATTACACAGTGTCAACACGTTTAGTCACTAAAGCCCCACGGCAGTCAGGTCTTGTTAATGAGGGAGGTCAGAGGAGGAAAGGCGCGTTTTCCTGGCCTTTGTGCCTTGTCCTTCTCTGCTCCTTCACGTTTCTGAAGGGCACCGTGTACCAGGCACTGAGGACACGGAGAGGAGAAGCAACGAGGAGGTCAGGCAGGGTTGACACGTGCGTGGAGAGTGCTGAGGTGCTGTCAGGGACCTAGAGCCAGGGTGGCACAGGGTCTTCAGACAACATCGGCGAAGCAAGCACCACGTAGCCACAGTGATAGGTGGCAGAAAAGGGAGGGAAGATGCCCTCCCCCTCACTAACCGAAGCCCTCCACAACCTGCACGCCTAGATTTATTCTCTCTCCATTTAAACTGGACCCCGGGGCCCCCAGGAAAAGACAGGCTCTAAGAAGCTAAGACTGTTACTCACAAAGCTGAAGAAAAACTAGAAACTATCCAAAGTTCAACAATAGAGGAGCAGGTGTATACATTAGGTGACTTGGCGGTGGCTTCTTCTACAACAGTGAAAATGATAAGGATGGAGGGTGTGCAGCAACAGGGAGGGACAGTCCATGGTGGACGGTGACCAGCCTCCCGCTCCCAACCAGAGCAGGGGGCTCCTGGCGGCTGAGTCTGCAGCGGGGAGGGCCTGGTCGAATCCTGGTCTCTGGCTGCAGTAGAGTACTCAGGACCAGGGATGATGAGTGCCGGCTAAGCGTAAAACCCCCAGCTCCTAGCCACAGTGCCTAGCCAAGGGCCCACGACAAAGGCAAGAGAGACAGGACTCTCTGTAGCTCATTCCTGCATCCCGGCCAGAGGGTAGCATCTCAGGCAGAATAGCTGAGAGAGCAATACTAGAACCTGGAGGACTGGATGAGCCGCAAGGCAAGGCACAGAGAGAGAAAGGGGGAAAATGAGACCCCCCAAACAGGCAGAGGACATGGAACTGATAACTCTGCCTCACAGTAAACCACTAGCAGATATTCAAGCAGATTCCTCTGCTGTCACGAAGCCAGAATCATGCATTTTATACATTGAACTCCCATAGAAATTTATACACCTCAGCAGCCCTCATGAAAAAGACCCAGGAAGCCACAAGCTCAGGGGTCCCTGAGACAGCCTTGGGCCCCAGGCCAGGAGCTTGAGGACGAGGACAGGAGACAGCCACTTGGTGCTGATCTTGTGACCAGCCTGAGAGGCTGTTGAACCCCAACCAACCTGCAGGCTTGGACCAAAAAATTTCAGTTTTGTTTTTAATTGACAAATACTGCTTGTCCATCCATTCAGGGTACAATGCGCAGGTATACATTGTAGGAGGATCAAATCAGACTAATTACACCCATCGTCTGATTGACTGCAGAGCAGTGTGAATGTAGTTTATAAAGGGGTGCACTTGGAAATAACCCAAAGAGAGGATTTTGTTTTGTTTTGTTCTTCACAGCTCTGAGGACAGAACCCAGGAACTCGCGTGTGCTTGGCAAATGCTCTACCACTGAGCCACATCCCCAACCCCAAAGAGGATTTTAAATGTTCTCACCACAAAAATTCCAGTTCTCCCCAGATTTCACTGGTTTGCGAGCTGCTAGCCCCCATGCTGGCCCCTGTCGGCCGGCCCCCTCATTGCCCTTCCTCCTCCCATTTCTCACCTTCCTCCCCTGCCCGGCAGCCTGGCCCCCGCATCCAGCCTCTGCAGCTGCCGCTCGTGTCCTGCCCGCCAGTTGGACGTTCCACACAGCCTTCTTGTCCTCTTGGGTCACGCTGGACAGAATGTGGTTGGTGACATAACTCTTGGGTAAACAGGACTGGCTCCAAAATCAGATTTAATCTTTGCAAATAGGGTGACCTCAGGCAAGTGGCATCATCTTTCTGGGCTGGTTTTCCCCAGCCACAGGATGATGATAATGGCAGCGCAGGCCCACAAGGGCCGCTGTATGGCATGCGGTGCTGGCCTGGACAGAGAGTGTGGCAACCGCTGGCTGTGAGTGTTATACCACTCCCTGGAGTTCAATGCGGTCAGCAGAGCAATCATTCCTGTTGTATTAGGAACAAACCAGGGAGCAGAGGTGAGCTGACTGCCCAAGGCTGGACAGCACCTAGCAGCTGAGTCAAGAGTAAGTCCTATCCATAGACACCTTTGAGTCCACACCCCTTGTGTTTCAGGCCAACCCCAAGAAGTTCAGCCCTGGATGGGCAGGTGCTGGGGGCTGTGAGCCCCTATCCTTGAGTTTTTTACATCTCCCATTCCTGAAGTAAAACCATGCAGAGGCAGGAGCTGCTGAGTTTCAGGGGTGGTCCACAGCTTGACTATTGCTGAAGCATTCTGGGAAAGGGGGAGTTCTTTCTAGCTATAGTTTTCAGAACCCCAGTTTTAAATTATGGTAATCCATGCCAGGGAACTGTGCTCTCTTGTAGCCCTGATGACTATACTTATTCCAGGTGTCACTCCAGAGACACTTTGCTGTTCTGGGCAGCGTCTGGAGTGACCTGCTGGAGTCCCTCTGCTTGGGGCAGGGAAGTTTGGTGCCCTCATCAGTCATTTCTCCTGGCAGCCAACCAGGGACTCCCTAGGTAGTTTGGCTGTTGGCTAGCTGCCCACACCACTTCCTGTCCCCCTGCCAACGTCATTGTGTGGCACTTTAGAGTACACCACAGTAGGTGGGGAATTCCAGCATCACACAGATGTCTGACATCAATGTTGATTGCACCCTACTAAGGGTACACGCTACCACCCTGTCTTGTGGTCCTGGCCCCGGTCACCTGACCCAAGAAGAATCTACTAAGTGGCTCTACTATAGCGTAACTCTTATCTCCCTTTCCATCCTGGTCACTCTGAAACAAAGTTACTGCACACAGCCTATGTCCAAAGAGAGGGGACTTAGGGGCTACTTGTTTGAGAATAAAATACCGACATGTCATTTGTCCCTTTTCCTTCATTCCTTCAGTGACCCAGTCATATCAGTGTGGACTCAGGAACACATGTCTTACACTTTGAATTCTAATTCGATCCCATTTTTAAAACTTTTTTTTTTTTTTTTTTTGGCAGTGCCAGGAATTGAACTTGGGACCTCGTGCTTGCTAGGCATGCACTTAGGCCACTGAGCTATCTCCCCAGCCCCTCAATTCCATTTTATTTATCTTTTCAAATTGTTCCACCCTTGGTTATTGAAAATTCTTGTGATATACTCTTGGGAAATGTGATGACACCTTCTAACCTGGCGCTACACAAGGCTCTAGGCTCGTTACCTGACTAATTTCTCCCATCACTCACCAGCAATTTCCCTAAGAACACTTGGCTCCCTGGGCTGGGAACAGTATTAGAAGCTGAGATGTGAGCAGCAGTTGTTCCTGTGGCTACCGACTGCCTTTGCTTCTTGGCCTTTACTGACATGTTATCTGTATATGTAAGTTTATTAACATACATGGACTAATCCATACATCTGTGTGTATCTGTTGTCGCATTACATAGAGCATGAGCTACGTGAATGTCCAGCTCTGTTCCACCCCCATGTGGACTGTCCGGTTTCCTATCCTCAATTGTCCGTAAATTGCCACTCCTAAAGATGAAGAATTAGGTTCCCAGCACCTATCATCTGAACCCACCACACACTCCGCCTTCAGGACCATGGACACAGGGTTGGGACTCTCACCTGGAGAGCTGTAGGAAGTGCCCGCATCAGCCAGAACATGGAGTTCAGCTGCAGATCCTCGGCTTTTGGTCGATGGACTCCACTTACTGCCAAAGTTACTTAGATCTGTCCCCTTCTCTCCCTACAATGGCCAGTGTGGTTGTTACATACAACTGGGATACAACGAGATTCTTTGGCACAGTTGCCTTCTCTCCCAAGATGCCTGGCTTCCTAAATGTGTCCTTTTCTAAATTGTGTTTGTTCAAGTTTACTACTTGTGGTGGAAAGGTCTGCTGTTTTTGATCAATGCATCATACCTGGTATCTACCATGACTGCATGATGCAGAGTATTTTTTTTTTTTTTTTTTTTTTTTTGTGGGACTGGGGTTCAAACTCATGACCTTACACTTGCCAGGCAGGCACTTGTGCCATGGAGCTATCTCCCCAGCCCCTGATGCAGAGTATTTCTATTCTTCCTACATCAGTTGGCTCAATATTTCATTCCTCTCCATAACTCCTTAGCATCAATCAAATCAATCAATTCACTCTCCTTACCCTTTTGCCGTTCCCAGAAAAGGCAGTGACATTTTCTGGTCCTATTATTTAGTACCATTGAGGGTGTATCAAAATAGGTGTGCTGTCTGCTGAGAGCTTCTCACTGATGGTTCGCATGATTCTGTAAGGAGAGGGAGAGGGAGGGGGAGAGGGAGAGGGAGAGGGAGAGGG
>PVKN010036938.1:0-11339 GCA_004027915.1 Capromys pilorides
CCTCCTCCATAGCTTAGAGAAAAACTCGTACTTAAGGTGGGTGGGTCAAGCAAAGGCAGCATGAACATATCCCTTAAAAATATAAACAAAGAGGGCAGGTGTCACGGTACACATCGGTAATCCCAGGCAGAAGAGGCTGAGGAAGAAGGCTCAGCTCACTGTGAGTTCAAGGCCAGCTCGGGACACGAAGTGAAGTCAAGCTGAGTTCAAGGCCAGGCTGCATGGCACAGTGAAATCCAGTCTCAAAAACAAAATAAACAAAACAACAACAATAATGACAGGCAACGGAAGCACAAACCAGGCTCCGAGAAGCTGGAGTGAGCGCCCGTGTGCGGTGCGCTATGCTATTTGCACGTTGAACAACGCGCCTCGAGGACTTTGAGAGGAATGAAAATGAAAATAACATTTTTTGAATTTTACATTTTATGGAGGCAGGGAGGAAGTAATGGCTTTTGCTAGGTGTTAATTGTTAAGAAAGCAATCTTCTTATGGAGACTTCGACAGAGTCTGTATTTCTCGATTGCCACTTACCTTTCTAATTTCATTAGAAATATTTTACTATTAAGGTAATAATTAGGAGAGAGATGGTAGTTAGTAAAAGAATGGTTTAAAAACCCACAGCTAATATTCAAGCATCATAGTACTTAACATTGACCTGTTGTTTAAAGTTCTTTGGCTTTCATTACTTTAGCTAAAGCTCTCAGGGATCAGAGCTTGGGGAAAGCAGCTTAGGCCAGAGGGTGCTGGGGCCACAGGACTCCTGTGGGATCCTGGTCACGCAGGGGTGAAGGGACTCAGCCCTTTGAAATCAGGAAGGTACTGGCTTCCTCTTCTGTACTTGTAGCAGTGCTCTGTCCAGCTGGGCTGCAGTAACAAGCAGCCCCTGGATCCCTAACTAAAGCACGAATGTTCATTGCGGTTTCTTTCTCATTAAAATTAATAAAATAATAAAGTTTCTGCTGCAAGTCTATCCCATGTCAAGGACGACTCTTGCATGTTGTCATGGTCCCCATAACCAATCCAGGTGGACAGAGTTGTCACTATTTAGAGATTCCCAGATGCCACCTGAGAGGGGAAAGAGCCCCTGACCTTCCTCCTGGACGATGATCGTGCATCCACCCTGGCTTGGTGCCTGAAATGTCTGCCTCACGCCACCGCCCAAGAGGCACTGGGATTCCATGTGTCCAAGGGACATTTAAGAACAGGTCTCATATCCACCAGCTTTTGTGTTCATGAGCAACCAGCGATGCCCCCTCTGCCCTCTGGAGGGAGGCTGTTTGCCACCAGAAGGAGTTCAGGCCGACTCTTTCCTCCTCAGCCCTGAAATACGAGGAAACCCCAGGGCAAGGGCAACGTTGAGAGGGAGCTACGGGAGGAGAGAACTCATTCCAGGGCCCGTGCAGAGCAGGGAGCAAGGCTTCCTCAGGAAAGCCAAGCCACGCAGCCCAGCCACGGAGCAGTTAGCATGGGAGCATCAGGGCGATCCTGAGGATGAGAAGTCTGAGACGTGATTTTATTCTTTTCCCCCTAAAGAAATTATCTGAATAGATGGGAAAATATTTTTCACATAAGCACAATGTAGAGGTGGGTGAGGGGTGACACTGGGGTTGAGCGGCTGCAGTGTGAAGAGAGGGAGGGCAGCACAGGCCCCTGAGGGGGGAAGGGGAGGCGGGGCGGGAGCAGGGGTGGCCACGCTGCTGCCTCACAAGAGGAGAGGCCGGGAAGAGGGCGTGCTCTTCACCCTGACAAACAGAGAAGTCCAGCGGAGGACAGGTGATGGCCGATGGAAGACGGATAGCCTCCTTCGGCTTTCATTTTCTACTTAAGAAAGCACTCTGGATCTTGACCGTGCGGCAAGACGCAACGTAAGCGGAGCCGAGGTTCGAAGCTGCCCACCTCTGGGACTCGGGCGTAGACCACGAAATCTTCAAAACAAGCCGCGTGCTCTTGCAGTGTGGAGAAGACGGGTTCCACGTCGCCTCCGCCCGAGCGCGATGGCCCCTTCCCTCGTACCTGTTTATTCAGTGGTTCAGGAACAGAAAGGCAGAGCGTGAAAGCCACTCTGCACATCTTCAGGCTCTTGAAAGGTCAACAGCGCATGGCGGAGCTCCCCCTTCTTCGTTCTCTTCGAGAGACGTGGTGGTCTGAACCACACCGAGGGGTTGAACCTGACCCGGGCTGGCTTTGGCCAGGACCAGCTCTGAGCCAAGAACTACAGCTCAGGTGTGTGCCCAGCCCGACCTGAGCTTCTCTCTCCTGGTCACCTACACTAGTCCCCAGGGCTGTTGTAACAAATTTCTACAACGTGGGTGTCTTTAAACAACAGAAGTTTGTTTTCTAATAGTTTTGGATCCTGCAGT
Source organism: Capromys pilorides (assembly GCA_004027915.1). NCBI lineage: Eukaryota > Metazoa > Chordata > Mammalia > Rodentia > Capromyidae > Capromys > Capromys pilorides. The sequence goes on from PVKN010036938.1 coordinate 2,361, forward strand.
CCAGAATCGCGGTGTCGGCAGCTTACCCGCCCCGCAAAAGGTCCCGGGAAGCCTTTCCCGCCTTTCCAGAGTTTTGCATCTCGGGGCGTTTCTTGGCTTTCAGAACGATCTCTGTAGCCCCTCTCTCCGTCTGCACACATCTTGCTCCTCATTGCTGTCCTGGTCCTGCCTCTGTCTTCCTCCCAGAAGGCCACCTATCACAAGACTTTGAGCCCAACCTAAGTTCAGGACAGTCTCAAAATTCTTAACTTGACTTCCGCAAGGACTCTGCCTCCAAGGTCACTCTTTTTTAATGTATTTGGTACAGGGTCTCACTACGCAGCTCGGGCTCAGAGTGACCCTCCTGTTCTCAGCATCCCCAGTCAGGGGTTAGAGGTGTTCCTCACCATGCCCAGACTAGGTGGCTGCCCCAGCGCCCAGGGGTGGGGCCGGCGTGGCATGTGGTGCTGGGGATTGAACCCGGGGCCCTGTGCTTGCCTGGGCGGGCGGTTAGTCTGCTGAGCTGTGTCTCCAGCCCACCAAGGTCACGCTCACGGATGCCTGGTGCCCACATTTTTGAGAGAACCTCTATGCCATGCTCTGCAGTGCTCCTTTAGAAATTGTCAGGCAGCATAAGTGGCTGCCTCTCTTCAGTGGGTGCTGCACGCCCCGGAGGCCCCAGCAACATTGACTAAGGGGAAGTCCCTGAGCTCCCCTTAGTTTTCCCAGTTGGGCGGCCCAGAGGGAACTCCATGGGCCTTGCAACTTTGTGGGGAAAGCTATTCCCAGCATTGCCAATGCTCACTCCCACTTATTCCAATTTTTCATTCTCTAAGTCCTTGCTGAGCACCTAGTGTGTGTCTGGGTTGACCAGTAGGTGATGGTGGTTGTGCTGGAGTCCTGAGTGGGATGAGCCACTGATCCCTGCCTGACTGTCAGTGTGCCTTTAGAGAGCTGCGCTGAGCCATCCTCTAAGGAGACGTGGGTGTAAGCAGCACCAGGTCTCATCTTCTTGTTCCAGGCTGCTTGACTCATGACAGATATCTAGACCAAGACAGACTGTTCGAGTTCTCTCCTTTGGGGACACAGAAGGAGCCACAGTGACCTGGGAGATGAAGCTCCCATTTGTTGTCTGGTCATTCTGTTGCCAAGGAAGAGAGCAGACCAAACCCCAGGCAGCACAGGGCAGCTGCCCAGGGGCGGGCTTCCTCCCCACTGGAGACATGCTATTGCATTTCTTGTGTCTGGCTCTGCTGAGCTCCTCCGTGTCCCCGGGTTCTGCCCTCTGTAGCCAACTGCTTCCTGGCTACAGCAGCAGTGAGAGGATGGCAACAGGTTCTAGGTGCAGTCCTCAGGTCAGTAAGGGTAGTACAGGGTGGTGCGGGATTGGAGAGGTCAGCAGCAGGCCAGCTCTGGAGGCCAAGGGCCATTGACTAAGACATGCTCACTTGGCAGGAGGGTAAGGAGGAGGAGGAGGAGGAGAAGGAAGAAGAGGAGAAGTTCTTCTAGATGAATTCTTATGTCCATGAGTTGTTCTGAATCTTGGATTTCCCTTGAAGTCATGCAGACATACCAACTCCAGTTTAGACCAGCTGAACCTGACCTTGAAAATTCTGAAGGGTTTTTCGTAATTCCTCCAGGTAATTCTGTCACACCAAGACAGCTGGAAATGACTGACAGGATGAGTTACCAAATAAAGAAGCATCTTTCTTGAGTAATGCATCTCAGTGCTACTGTAATAGAAAGTGCCCCTCCCCTCAGTATACTCCAGTTTGTTAGTTGCCCAGGTAACAGTTCCTCCCCCAGTTCTGGTTGCCCCTGTCCCTTAGAGATCACTGTCATGCATGTTGTAGAAATCAACTCTCAATTGACAAGCCATTCTACCTCTTCTCTTCTTGCTTGCCTGTCCCACATAAGCCCCAGACCACCAGAGATCAGGGCCTGATATTCTGAGAAGGATCTCAGCTAGCGTCTGTCCATGTAAATAAATCTGCCTCCAAACTCTGGGGTTGGTTAGGTGTTTCTGCTTGCAACAGCGCTATCAGAGCTGATAGCCATGGTTATCACCTTGAAGCCATCCACGTGCCATCCACCCAATGTGTTCACAGACCCCAGCCCCACTCTGGGAGAAACGTGGGGTGGGTGCTAAGGAAATAGATTTATCTTGTAGAAGCCACAATGTAATCTTTATTCAGTCATAAGCATTCGGGTTGTTTGCAAAGTTTACTTATTCCCAACTGTACTGCCGTAAATGTGGGGTGTGCGGATACTCTGTGCTAGGATGCTTATAATCCTCTCAGGAAGATGGTCAGAAAGAGGGTCAAGTGAAGCTCCAGTCCTAGGTTTATGAGGAATCTTCACACTGGTGTCCACAGTGGTTACACCAGTCTACACTCCCACCAGTGGTGGAGAAGTGTTCCTTCTCCCCACATCCCCACCAGCATTTCCTGTTGGTTGACTTCTTGATAATAGCCATCTTTCTGGAGTGAGAAAGAATCTCAGAACCATTAAAGAAAAAGAAGGAGAAGGAGAAGGAGGAGGAGGAAGAGGAAGAGGAGAAGGAGGAGAGACCTGGGGATCAGCGGAAGCACTTAGATAATGCAGCAGGGATTAGCACTGGTGGAAGGCGATGTCAAGCACACACTTCCAAGCATGAGGGAGGCCTTCTCTTTTCACTGGTGCCACTGGGTAGGTTTTGCAACACAGTATCAGAGTATTAGACATCACTGCATTGGAAATACAGAGATGGGATTTTTAATTCATAAGAGTCCAGCTCCTGCCCCTTTCTCCTGCTATACCACAACAACTAAGGGGCTTATAGCAAGATTGCCCACTAAACAGTAAACGATTCACTCCTGCTTGCCTCCCTCCCTCTGCTGTCTCCCTCTCATCTTTCAAGGAAGACATGAGCACTCTTCGAGGCCAGTGCTGGAGGCCTAGCCAGAGGTTGATTGCCTTTCTGGAACAACAAGCAGCTTGTCAAAGGTCCACTGGCATGGGACAGCCTGGTCCCCTGGTGCCCTTGCCTGGACAGCCAGTGGAAGAGGGGAAGGAATGAAGCGGGAAAGGCCTGTGAAGGCCTGAGAGGACACTGAAGTTGGAAGTACATCCGGAAGAGGAAGACAGTAGAAGACCGAGCCAACACTACATTTTCAGTTTAGAAATTATTAAGTTTTAATTTGTAAGTTTTTAGTCACAAAAATAAAGCCTTGTGTCTCCAGCAATTTCATTATTTGCCTTTCATATTTATTTTATGTGTTATGGATAATAGACACAAATGATGTTTTGAGTTTATTAAGCCTTTGAAATAAGATAGGCTGGCATATTGAAAAGCATAAATCCTTCACCTGTCAGAAGGTAGGATATAAAAAAGTGAAAAACAATAAATCAAGGGATCATATTTGTTAGTTTTGCACAAGAAATGCTAATATTATTTTCTAAAAGCAGCTCCACTGAGAAAATAGCCAATTCATGGATAAAATATAAGTTCATAAGAGAAGAGAAGACACAAGTAGCTGTAGCAGTTAGAGAAACACAGCTCTACGCAGGAAGCTGGTGTTGTTGCCGTGGTCTTACTCACTCTAACGCTTTTCTTTAAAATGCTGATAATCCCCCTGAACCATTGGGTGGAAACAGTTACACAGTCCCATGCCTTGGCTCCCAGCATTTTGGTTCCTGGTTTAGGTCAAACACACCTGAGGGCCTGTGGCCTGGGGCTCTCCAAATGCTTTAGAGGTGGGCGTGCATGATGGGAACACCACATCATGACAATCCACCACCATCTACCCTTGTGGTCCTGCAGTGGGCAAGAAGGGCAAAGGAGACTCAGTCCCCAACCTTGGACTAGCAAACAGCCATTGAAAGAAAGTTGGGGTAGCTGTGTGAATTGATCGGTATTATGTCTCGGCTAGGCTAAAGCAATCAACCATAGAAGTACATGAATGTTCTCATTCGTAAAAACATGCACAAGCTAACAGTGCTGGGTGTACAAAGACCTCTCAAAGGACACGAGATGACTTAGGTGCTTTGAGGAGGAGTTGGGTTGAATCTCAGGTTGCTATATTTGTCTGTGGGGGAAGGGGGACCTTTGAGATTGGCTGTAGACCATTAGCATCATTGTGCAAGGAGGATGTATCTATTCTTTAGTCATGTGATGGAGTGAAGCTTAGATCTCCCTTGCAGGCAGTGGCCAGGGATGGAAGGAGGCAGCAAGGAGCCAGTGAGAAGAGTAGAGCAGGAGTCCAGGCAGTGGCCAAAGTCTATAGGGGAGCCCATGAAAGACATGGCTGAGTTTGGGAGATGGGAGAATTTCCAAAGAGAACTGTGGAGGACCAGCTGGACAACTGTCCCTGAAAGAAGAGCAGTGCTCTCCATGTCAGCTAAAGCTGGGCCTATTTCCATTTATTAATGTGTGCAGACCTGGCTACAACTTTTCCCTGTCCCCACCATTGGTTTTAGGTGATGCAAATTGATTGCGCCGAGGTGCCGATCATGTGTAATCTCTGAAGCAAAGACCACAGGGCAGTGTTTCTCCCTCCCTCATGCCCCCCAAATAAAACATGTGAGATGGAGCCAGATGGAGAACCGAGCTCTACACTGTCCACTGGTTGTGAGCCTCGAAGTAAGAGGCTATGACTTCCCAGGGCATAAAAGATCACACATCAGAGCTGAAGCACTGATCCCAAAATCTTACATACTACTTCGACCATGTTATGAACACTCTTTCTGCCTCTGCTCTGTGCATATGCAGAAGTGATTTCAGGCCTCCTCCCTAGCCCAGCTCTGCACCCACCTCTTTCCCACCGTTCTCACAGTCACTCATCCTCAGGCCACTTCCTTGTTCACAAATTAATAAAATCTGTGTTTGGCCCTGGGTCAAGCAAGGCCTTTGTTCCAGGTAGCCATCATTGTAGCTGGGTGCAAGACCCCTTTTCCTCCCCAGAATCTTGGATATATTATTGTATCATTATATACTCTGTGGGTTGCATTGGGTGTGGTTGATTGGAATTAACTCAACAGAAGTCCAATAACTTTTCCATGGGATTGCAAATATAAATTTATCACAAGGAGGACCAGAAGGGCTTCCTACAGAGAAGCAGAGGCAGAATTCAGATGTTGGGCTACCAAACAGTGCAGTCCTGGACCAGAAATGCGAAGCATGTTTTAGCAAGCTGCTTGGTAAGCATGGTGCTGGTACCCAGGGAAAGGCATGCGGGACAGGACAAATAACTGGTTTTAAGGAAAACCTGCGCTCAGCATCACTTTCAGTGGAGGTTGCACGTAGGAGATACAGAAGGTCAGGAGACACCAGGATGGTGGGAGATGCATGAGCTGCAGACTCATTTTATTGGTGCTGTAATTTAAGGATAAGTGTGGATGCAAAGTACCCATCTTTGAGCAGGAATGGGCATCACTGGGCTCAGCTCTGCCTACAAGCTGTGGTCTTCTGCAGCTGCATAGCGGCCCAAGATGACTCTTGGCTGATTACAGATGCTTTAAAAAAATCTGGAAAGGATGCAGGTGAGGGGTACATGCCTGTAATCCCACCAGTGGGGGAAACTGAGGCAGGAAGATCACAAGTTCAAGGCCAACCAGGGCAACTTAGCAAGATCCTGTCTCAAAATGAACATAAAAAAGGTGGGAAAGGTAGTACAGGGGTAGAGCACTTGGCTGTCACAGATTCAAGCTCCAGTGCTGCAAAAATAAAAAATAAAACATCCAGGAGGAAAATCTGGACACTTTCCCAGACACTTTTCCAGATGGGGCTGCCCTTGATCGCTGAAGAGGCATTTGTTTTGCTTTCTTCTGGAAGCATCCCACGGCTTCACTCACTTTGCGTGGCTTAAAAGCTCTGACGGAGCATAAATTGGGAAGAGCGGCAGCCAGGCACGTGAAGAAGCCAAAGGCTCTGCAAACCTGCCTCACCTTGCACCTGCTGGGCTGGGTCAGTGCCTGAGCCTTCCCACAGGACAAGGTGCGCGTCAGGTACGCTGCGTGGCCATGCAGCCTTTTGTAGCCTTGGTTTCTGCCTTCATCAGACAGTTTCTTTAAAGTCCAATTCCAAGTTCACACTGCAATGCGTGATCAGGCTCGATGCTCCCCGTGACCCTCATCCATCCCCTTTTAATACACAGCTTCCCCTCCCCCCATGGAAGGGCAGCTGATTGATGGTGGCTGAAAGAACACTGGGAAGAAAAATAAATCGAATATATGCAGGTGGGGAGGGAACTGCCTCATTAACAGAATAATTGAGCTGTTAGTTAATTTTACTTGGTACTCACAGAAAAGGACAGAAATCTTCTGAGTGATGACTCTCCTTCTTCCAAATGATTAAAAGACCAACAAAAAAGGTTTGTGTCTTGGATGTATCTAGTAATTATGTGCCTGACACTTTTTTCCCTTTTTTAAATATCATACAAGACAGATGTATTTTTAAAATCCTGGCAATTTACACAACACTAGGAAAGTGTCAGTTCTTCCTAATCAGAAATTTTCTGCACTTCCCCCAACCTTATTAGCAGCAATTCCTGCTAATTGATAATTATTACCTTTTTCTTAGGCAAATCTCGTTGTTGGTGTAACAACACTTCTTGCTTTGCTAAGATCAATATGTTTAACTATCATTGTAAATAATGCATAAAATTAAGTTTAAAAGAAACTCTATGTGCTTTCTCTGTGGAATGCGAACTTCTCCCATTTGCATATGGCTCTTTAGTTTACAGTTCTTTTATTTATTCATTCATATTCATTCATTCATTCACTGCCTTTGGCTAGTAATAATAAGCAGCTCTTGCACCCAAATAATGAAATCCTTCATATGCAAACATCATGAGTCTTTGACTAAAGCCAGTTGACCCCATCAGGCCTGTTCCTGGGCTTTGGAAGCTCTTATACAGAATAAGTCTGACTTCTTCCACGTGCTTTCCAATAAGCCTTACTTCATTGAACTGGACAGGGCTGAGCCCTGAACGGTGGCTCACGGGTTTGTGCCATTAATTTTCAGGAAATTGATAAGTGTTTAGGTTGCAGGAAAGGAAGGCCAGCAGGCTTCTGGGTCCCAGCCCAAAGTGACACCTAATGAAGCACGCCTGGCAAGTGGCCCTGGAAGAGCTTCAGAGAAGGTAACATAACCACCACGCTATTCTGGCATATGTCCCCTACCCTTAATCTGCCCATCCTCATTCTTAATTAAAGTAGAAATGCTCCACTCTCTGAAACTCAGAGGCCATGTCCTTCACAGCTCTGCACGGAGGCTTAAGCCTTGAGACAGCCCAGAGAAGTCATGAGCTGCATGAAGCAGCGTCTGTGTGTGTCACAAGCAAGGGTCACCTCCAGACAGGTACAGACCGTGCTCACTCCCACTAGCGCATTCTAGCATGAAATGCTATGCTTGTCACCTAAAGGCTTCTCAGGGAACACAGTGAGGTCTCCTTTAGGGTCTGGAGTGATGCTCCAGCTCTCATCTCCCCCCAGGAAGGCCACAGAAAGGCCGTCATCCATCTGAACACCCAAAAGAGAGGCTGCTTGCTCTTTCTTCTTGCAAAAGGCTGATGGGGAGGCGCCAGCTTCCTAGGGAGGAGTCCAGTACAGAACACACAAACACAGAAACATCAGAGCTATAAAAAATGAGGCGAGCTTAGGCACAGTACCTCAGGGTATAGTTGGCCCTAAGTGAGAGTCTGTGTTTTGGGCTTTGTCTCTCAATCATCATTTTCCACCCCACTTAGAGGACCTTTTGCATTTGTCAGCTTTGTCCTAGTAACAAATGGGCCCCATCCCACAGCAAACAAGACTTGTTTTGCCTCATAGGGGTCTTTTCTTGGAGGGTTAGCTGGTTTGACAAAGGCCTGCTTTGCATTTCCTTATTCTAAGGTTAGTCCAAAGAAGCTGGTCCTGGGGGGAAGGATGTGTGGTCTTCACAGCACTGAGAGCTGACAAGAACGCACTGTCCTTGCTTCTGCTAGACTACTCCATCTGTCCACTCGTAGGCCACTGTCCATGTGAGCCACAAAGCTGAGCTCTAGGAGCAGGGCTGGAGGGGAACCTCACCTGCAGTCCAGGACTTCAGATTACACTACGACATCCAGGTGCGTTAGTCTGTTTTCTGCTGCTACAACAAAATACTTGAGACCTGCAAATCTGTAAATAATAGAGGTTTGATTTATGGTTCTGGAAGCTAGGAAGCTCAAGAGTAGGGCTGCATCATCTGTGTGGCCTCTGGCATGGTCCTTCTTGCTACATTGTGACATGGCAGAGCCGCGATGTGGCAAGACAGAGCAAGTTGCTAGCTGGCAGAACTCCTTATCAAGTTTTTTTAGAATTATTTATTTATTTGGTATAGGGTCTCACTATGCAACTCAGACTTTTAGTGATCCTCCTGTCTCAGCCTCTCTAGCACTGGGATTGCAGGTGTGTGCTACCACCACCGGTTTTAGTGGCCTACACAGAGTACCCAGTGTTCCAGGGCCAGCAAGGCATGCAGTACTGGGAACCAAACCTGCATCCTTGTGTTTACCAGTCCGGTGCTTAGACTGCTGAGCTATCTCCTCAATCCTCTCTATCTTGTACTAAAGCCATTAATACTATCATAGGTTCTACATCCTCAAGACCTCATTTAACCCTAATTACCTGCCAGAGACCCCACTTCCAAATGCTACTAATATATGACTTTGAAGGTAAGTGAATTCTAGGAACACATCCAAATCATAGCACCAGGAATTTATAGTCTTCTGGGGAAGGTTGCTGAATAGTTGAGGACCGTGATTCATTCATCATGAAAGTGAAAGGAACGATTGGCAGAAGAACCATACACCAATAACTCACCATCATCTATAACCTCAGAGTCCTTACGTTCTAGTCCGAAGCATACCTTCTGGGGCAGATTTAGAAGGTCACCATTATCTCTATTTGCATATCAGAAATCAACTACTAGTTGTCTATGAAAGAACCACTTAGCCCCTTAAAGCACTACCAAACGTATTTTAAGTTGGCAAAGTGCTG
>PVKN010036939.1:0-11339 GCA_004027915.1 Capromys pilorides
GCAGAAATGTTGGGTTATACAATGATTAAACCATTTATATCACTGTCCAAAAAAGTAATCCAATATGAAGTTTGCTGGGGATGTGGGCCAGCTGTCTTGGAGCACTGTGAATACTACATATTATAGATACAATTTGTCTACACAAGGATAGAGACAAAGTAAACCTCAGCAAAATTCATTTTCCAAGACTTTGTTCTTTGTGGATTTAACTGAAGTATAAGCAGAACAAATGTAAGGAGGACTACATTTTTTCAAAATTCTATTTTGTCTATATTGCATCTTGAATCTTATTCTTCAGTCATTGCTACAAATAACACTTAGCAATTTCCTTAACCAGTATAGCTCCAGTGCCTTCAGCTAATCTTCTGCCCCTGGAGTTGAGGAAGAGAACACTTTACTACATACTGACTCTGACAATGGCAGTATCAGAAGCATTGCAAGAAGGAATGCTTGAGGGATAATGACCCAACAATCACCGTTTAGTACCACTGAGTCCATGTCCACAGCCAGGCCCTGCAAGCTCCCCACAGAGGTCCGGTTTATAATGCTCGTCTGGATGGAGTTCTTCAAGATGGCAGCCACACAGTCCTCACAGAAAATGTGGCCCTTGGCATGTGGCATGACAAATACAATCCAAAAGTGGACAAGGAGGCCACCTTTGTTGTTGCTGCTACAGTGAAAAGACAGAGATGTTCAGGGTTTGGGGGAAAATAGATTTTCTCAGGAAAGCAGAGACCCAATTAATACATTCCAAGCTAATGAGCACAACCTTTAATTGAATTCAAATCCCCTTTTCAGGTAGTTATTGGCTCCCATTATTGGAGATTGGAAAGGAAAAGAATGTGCTATTTCTATGGATATCAATCACCATTCACCATGAAGCCCAAAGCAAAGGAATATATTACCTTACATCTGCAACAACAGACTGTTTATAAAATTTGGAGAAAGCAGATGTTGTATAAACAAGGTTTACCTGGGAAAAAAATAAATTGTCTTAATTCTTTTAAACTTGGTTTCCGTATTTCCCAGTCTACTGCCTAGGTAGCCTAGATGAATTTCTACTTTGTGTTGTTCTGATTCTTTGTTTGCTTGTGATACCAGGGCCTGAATCCAAAGTTGTCACACTGAGCTAAATCATTAGCTCATTTTTCAGTTTCTTATTTCAACCTAGATCTTGCTAAATCACCAAGTTCTCTAGTGTTGGCCTGAATTCGTGACCCACCTGCCTCAGCCTCCCATCTTGATTGTCTTTGCAGGTAGGGACTTTGAAGCACAGAATGTTCTTTTCATATGGCCTTACCAGAACTAGTTGGATATTACATGGCTGTCAGAGTGACCACCAGATAATCTCAACTGCTTACCTTCTTTATAATCCCATTTCCAACACACCCTCTGCACCATGACTGTCGACATTGGGTATGATGACAAGTGGAAAGAACCATACAAGGATCAAGGAAAGGTCATAAGTTAGAGAGAAATTATAGGCAGAGAGGCATCGGGCCTTTGAGGAGTCATGTGCAAACCTCCCTAGAGATAAACAGCAACTTGAGATTATACTGCAGTCAGCACCACCAGACCAGCTGAGCCTGAACCGGCACCAGGCACATAGATGGGTGACAGAGCATCTGGACCCATGCTCCCCTCTCTTCCCCAAATATCTCCGTTCATTCTATAATTAGAAATTACAGATAAGCTCAAGTTAGTGCTGAATGACGGTCACCATGTGCCCTTGCTGTGTGCCTCATCTCCCTATTGGACCAATATTAGCTAAGTGACTGTACTTGTGATCCTATAGGTTGATTACTGTATAAAATCCATGTGAGTGAGACGTCTTCTTGAAAACCAGGAGCTACTGTCCTATTTCTAATAAGTCTCTCCTAACCTCTTCCTTTGGTTCAGGACTTCATGCCTGGACGTTTTGAGACCATAAACCTGGCTGATTTGACAGTTAACAGGTTGGGAGTTATTTTCCACTATCACAGTGATATGTGAATTCTCAAAAAATTTCTGCCCAGGAAAGACGATATTCTTTGTCTTTATTAACTTATCCCTCTCTGTAGTCCGCATCTTATATATATATATAGCTTTTTCACTCCTAGTGGGTTAGGAGACTGACTTGTGAGCCTGTCTCTAGTGTCTCCATTCTTTGGCCTTAGTTACTGTCCAACCAGTGCCCAGACTGCTACTGGTTCCACAATTCCAAGAAGAAAAAAAGACCCAGTTAGGCTCAAAAACTAGATGCAACTTTTACACAGCCTTGTGGGTTGCTAGGCCATTTACTAACAGCTACCGAGGAAAGCAGCAAACCTGTACTACAGGCTTCTAACTCTAACCCTGAAAATTATTTCTTAAATTAAAATACATTGTTGCTGAAGTGATTCTTGGGTTACTTTCATTCTGTCTGTGAAGAATAGTTATCTCTATTTATTTATTGCTCTCCTTAATGATTCTAATAAAGCTTAATTCGTGTCTGTCTACTTGAAAAGTTTTCTCTATGATTAACAAATGAAACTGAGTTGAACCCATTTTCAAAGTTTTGACTCAATTTTTCTTTCTTTATGTTTCATTCCTCTAACAGCCACTAGGGGGCGAGTAGTTGCCACCGCCAGGCCCACTATCCCTGCCATTTGTCTCTTCGGACAAGCACTAGGCCATTTAAAAACGTTTCAAATTCCGGAGGCCTTGGAATAAAACCTCTCTGTATTTGACTTCAGCTCAGAAAGTTACATGTTCAGATTAGTACAAATAGGATGTGGCGTCTGAGGATCGCCCCATCTTCACCCACTTGAGCTGGAGCACGGCCCTAAGGTGGTCCCTCCCGAATCTCTCCCCTCTACCACCTGAGCTCCGAGCCTCCCTCCAGCGTCCCGCGCAGTCCCAGACCAAAGCACATACAAGCCCTATTTTTGTTTCCCTCTTTTGTTCTTGAGCCCAGGAGCCTATTTTGTCTGCTCGGCGAGCGTGCGGCTCTCCTTTTCTACCATCCATTTCTCTGTGAACTTCACTAAACGTAGCTACCCTTCCCCACTAGGGAGCTTCAGCTTTGCTCATTGCTTGCTGCACACAAGACCCTGGAATCGGTCAGCTCCACAGACAGGAACAAAAGCAGCCGGGATCAGAGGCTGTATATTTTCCCCACACCTCAGCAACTGGATCTCAAAGGAGAGCTTCTTTCATCAATTTACCATCTTTGCCCTCGTTCAGCATTCCCAAAGCCAAAATCCTTCTGTTCTCCAGTTTTCTCCTCCTGTGTCCTCTTCCAAAGTACCAAAGCCACCTATTTAATTGCCCAGGATAAACATTAAAAACACATATATAGTATGGTGGAAAAAATATGAGGTCTGGAGTTTACATTCACTGTGCTACACAGAGTGGATTGCCTGAATGCCCTGGGCCTCTGCTGCATTTTCTTTTGCTGGTTTGCTTTTTCATCAGTACGGTGGGGATCGAAATACCCATCTCCTGGCGCTGTTTGGAAGGCTAACTGGTGCACATGCATTAGAGGTACAAAGGATAATGACATGCCCCGTCTCTAAGCACAGTCAATCCGCAGTGCCCCTGGAGCGCTGTCTCCGCCTTTCTTGTCGCCCAGTGTGCTCCATATAATGTCAAGGTCATGGCAGGCCGAGTTCCCCAGGATCGTCCAGGCAGAAACTTTCTAGTTGGCAGAGTGTGCCAAGAGCTAGGAATCGATATTTTTCTATTTGCCCATGGGACGGTACTTTCAGGAAATCACATAAGGAAGTAACCAGATACACATGATTTATGGGGGAGTTTTGCTGTTCCCTTTTCCATAGTAGCAGAAAACTGAAAACAGTTTAAATAAGCCAATAAAAAGGAAGTTCTTAGCTTTGAGGGAAACAGAACTTATGCTTTTGAAAGACTATTTACAAACATAGAAATAGGCAATGCAAGGTTAAAGAGAAAAAAAAAACAAAAAAACAGATTATAACACTAAGTGCTGGCGCTCCAATAGTGCATTATTTCCTATGTTAGTGTAGCTTCGAATAAAAAGGGACTGCATGCTTTAACTCTTGTGATAACATTAGAATTTTTAATTTTTTCACTTCTCTGAATCTTACTAAGCTTTCCAATAAATATTTATGAGTTCTAACTGAGTATTTTTTTTCAAAAGCCACGAGATTTCCAGTGTTGGAAATAATTGATTCCCAGGTTGGAATAAATGTGCACAGTCACAGAATGAATCAGTATACATTTAAAATCAGAGCTAGAAATCATCTCAAGTATTCCCTGACCTCGTTTTTTTTTTTTTTACAGGTGAGAATAAAACAGAAATGGAAAGAGCTGTTCCTTTTTATCTTAAGAAGAGAGAGAAAATCAATTCTGTATTATTGCAAAGATTTCTTCCCTCCACCCTGTCATGCATTACCCTGTCAGGCCCTTCAGTGCCCAGGCTACCCCTGCTGGCCTCTCCCATATGCCCACCACCTCACCACTTGCTGTACGGTCCGTGCCACTGACAGAAATTCTCTGGACTCCTTCTGTCTATACTCAGGAAGAAATTCGATGTTGGTGATGCGAAACATCCCCACAAAATAAAAAGCATCTTTGCTCTCTGTCTTACCTGCAAAATGGGAGAGAAGGTGTTTAGGGAACTTTTCCATCTGCATGGCATCAAGTAACGCTAGTCTGAGGCTCCTCAAATGGTTTTATTTTAACAACCACCCATTTTATTCAATCATATTCTATGACAGTCTTCTAAAAGCACTTACTGGCATCTCTTATATCAGAAGCAAAACACTATATATCTTAAAATGCTCTGTTCTCTCTGATTACCTCCACCAAATATTTAAAGGCAAATTTTAAAGGTAGAAGCTATATTCTAGAGTTTCTAAAGACTAAAAAGAATATAAACAATTTTCATGGGTTCCACAACCATGGACTGTAAGGAGGTAAAAGAGGGGAGCATCTCCCATTGACCATTACTGGGCTTCCATTCATCCCATCGGACATTGTGGCCTAATGTTCTGGTCCTGGATCGGTCTTCAGCTCTGCCAGGGCATGGAAAATTTGTCCTTCTGATGAGGCAACCGGTGTGTCCCATGGCCCTTCATGAGATACTCCTCAAATTCTCTACCCAATGACAACTATAGAATTGAATGTTAGGCCTGCCCAGAAATTTTGCAGAAAAGAGAGGCAAAGACAAGGCTGTGGCTTTTGCATAGCCTTGGGACACCTAGGAAAGAGGCAGTAGCTGGAGGAAGTGAGAGCCTCCCCTCTCACCCTTTCTTCATGGTTTACAAGGCGGCCCTTGTGCAATCCTTTCTTCAGCTGGCTGCATCAGAACTCTACCTGCTTGTGTTTGTTCTCAGAGGAAATGAATGTCAACTTATTCTTTCTTTCCCTCAGCAGCCATTGGCAAGTGCCACACTTAGTTTGGAGCTCAGTACATGACTACAGGAAGCAAGGCAGGGAGGGACTGGGTGGAGGGAGAGAGGGGGTGTCCCTTGCTAGCACAGGGCCCATCACACATGCCAAGTAAATGATGGTTGAAGTAAAAAGAAGATGCAACTTTCAGGATGATAAGAAGCACCCCCTATTGGCCCAACCATTGTCATCCTGACGCCAAGCAGAGCAGTGAGCTGTGGAAGGGTCGAGCACACAGGCGAAGGAAGGAAGGAGACCTGCAGTCCTATGCTGGGTCTACTCGCTCTGGTTATTGACCCTGCTAGATCACCCTGCCTTACTAGGTCTCCCATATAAAACACAATGGGTTTTAGTTTTCTTTTTATAAGGCAAGTGTTTCTTAGATGTGCTTTTAGCTATAGACTTAGTAAATTTGAGTGAAAGCTGCTTCTTTCTATAAGCTCACACATCCTTCTCATATCAGAAAGTACACAAGCATCAAACAGTAGCAATACAAAGATCAATTCAGCTCCAAGTCTGATTACATTTACTGACCTCTAACTCAGTCCAGCATCCAAGATCCTCCATGGCCTCTGTAGCTAACTGTCCCACTCACTTCCAAGGCTACCTTCTATGCCCAAATTTTCCTTATCAGACTAACTTGTGTTCTATTGAACAATTGATACTCATGCACCCTATTTGCTTTTGCTCATACTAGTCTGTCTCCATGAAATATCCTTCTCAATCATTTCACAGCTAACAGACTCCTTCTGCACAAGTATACCATAGTCCAAAGATTTATGCAGTAATTTCAAGCCAATGCGAGCATATCAGTTGAAATACAGCAGCAATATAAACTGCCTTGCTTTCCATTGCAGTCCTATGCTTATTTTAACTGCCCATTGACCTGACCTGGCTCCTCATAGACATGAATTGTACCCTTTCTGTCAGTCTGTCCCCCAGGGTCCACATACAGTGGACTCTTCCAGGATGTGCCAAGTGTATTGTCAATAGCCATTCCACAAATGCTTCTCTGGACTCTGTTCATAGACAGGCTGGATGCCACTCTTCTCTGACCATAAAATAACCACTTAAGCAAAATAAGCAAATGAACAAGGAGCATGCTCCAGTGTAGAACTAGAAGCTTTGTGAACACAGGAAATGCATCTGGGAGGTTTTGAAGGCAGCATGAGGAACTACATTGTGCCTAGCCAATTTTAAGTGATCAATTTGTATTTTGAGACCTAAACTGAAATTATGTATTAATTCTTTTCCTTTAAATTTTGCCTTACAGATTTTAGTACCTAAAGAATATACGGAAGAAGTCTGTTTTTCTGCTCAAAATACTCCCAATTTTAAATGTGTGGAGTTTATTTTCCCACACAAAACAATCCTTCAGTCTGAAGACTCCAACTGGGTAGCTAAAAATTCAGTTGAGCTCTGGCACTAGCTCTCCAGAGCATCAGATCCCACAGGTGAAGGGCTCAGTCCAACAGGACTGCCCACTTCAGACCCCAATCACAGGTGCTGGGTCTCTGGGCTTCCTACACTGCTCTGCAAATTAAGTGTTTGCATGACCCCCTCAGGAGTAAAAATTTGCTAAAATGGTTCACAGAACACAGAGAAAACTTAACTTAAGGGCATTATACAGTGGACAAATGATCAGCCAGATGAAGAGATACGGCACTCAATCACAGGCACTTCTGCTCCTGTGGTGGTGGAGCATGCCACCCTCCCAGCAGGCAGGTATTTTCATCAACCCCAAAGCCCTCTGAACTTAGCCCCTTAGAGTATTTAGGGAAGTTCCAGTGTGTAAACATGATTGGTTAAATAACTGGCCATTAGGACTGAGTTCCATCTCCAGCCTCTCCTCCTCCACTCTCTCCCCAAGGTACAATTCCTTGATCACATGATTGTTTCTCCCAGATTTCCAGGGGTGTTCAGTCACCAATCATCTCATTAATATATGAAAGACATCCTTAGAAGTTCTTCCGTAAAGTTCCATAAACACTAGAACATAAGATTAAATGATACAGCAAAAGATGCTCCTAGCTATCTCTCCTGTTACTCAGAAATTTATAAGAGAGTGAGAACCATTTTGTTAGCAACTCAGCACATAGTCCAAGTATACCAAACACATGCATTTAATAAAATCACAGTACATATATATTTTATCAGATATACTAGCATGTATAGGGTTGAAACTAACACAGCTCTACAAGAGCTATGTATTTACTAAGTTGCATATGGGCCCTATAAGAAAGACCTTATGTGTCACGTGGGTCCAAAGGATCAATTAGATGGCAAAAACATAACAACAGAGAAGAGGAAGCTGCTTCTGTGAACTGGAGCTGAGGGAACCAGAAATTTAAGGTTGCCTAGAAACAAGCTGCAGAGGAAATGAAGCAGCCTAACATTCCATTAATTTTTTAAAGCCATAGATGTGTTATATTTCTGAGTCAAAATCTCCTGAGCATCCTCCTCAGCTCTTCTCACCCTATATACCTCAGGGCTATGGAAGGAAGTGGCAGTCATGAGAGAAGAAAGGAGGGAGACTACCCTGATTTCTTTCTTCTTAAAATCTTAGTACCAGTTTTGGAAATAGTGTGTTGGTGTAGGAAAGAGGACAATTCCATCAGATCCTTGAGATAGCCGAGGCCTACTTGACTAGTGCAGGACTCACACCACAAGCCCCAGTCCCAAAGGAAACAGATTTGAACTTACTGATATAAAGCCACATAAGTGTCCAAGCTGTGACTGCTAGAATAAATAGAAACAGTGTAAGGAGAATGATTTTGTTTTGAACGTTCCAAAAGGCAGCTCTCTTCTTGGGCTGTTTGTTGGGTCTGGCTTTGCCAATCTGTTTTCGAGGTGGTCGTCGCCCTGGTAGCCTCCCTGGGGCACCAACCACGTGAATTGATATATTGGATATCTTTTAAAAGAGAAAGATGCATCATCATTAGAGGTAGTTGAGAGCTCAAATGGAACAAACTACTATGAGATTTTGGTATTAAGAGCTCTAGCTACACGAGTTAAATTATTTAGGTAAGTATAACTGGATTTGCATTAAGTCACATAGTAAAGATCATACAAGTAGGACTTTACAGCAACCCTAGTGAAATGGCTCCAAGGTTCTGCCAGTGACTCTCCAATCCTGCTGAATGAATGCTGTGACAGAAGCCTGAGTTTCATGGAGCAAAGTGGCCCAGGAGGGTCTGAAGCTCAGGAAGTGAAGGTCAGCATTCTGTGTGGGTAGATTTGTGTGTGCTCTCAGCCTCAGTGTATGCCCTTCAGTTGTTTAGCTGTGATGCTTTCTTCTCACAAGCAACTCTATCTTGGCCAAGGCAGTGTTGAAAATAAGAGTTAAAATGAGATTTCTCATGGAAATGAATTGATTCCCTAATTGTAGTTTTATGAGTGCCACTGAATGGTAGGCAGAAAAAGTGAGGTGACTGTAGGTTCGCAAGAAAGGAACACAACATGCTTGTTTTACCATTACCAATTACTAAACTGGTTGGTGACTCAGTTTCTCAATCATGAATGAAAGAATAATTTTTAAATGAAGTGCAAAAATGATGGGTCTATCTGATGACAGCTTCTCCATCATAAGTAACAGAACAATTTTAAAATTAAGCAAGGAATTAAGCATAGTGGCACACTCTTGTAATTCCAGCATTCAGGAGGCTGAATTAGAAGGATCACTACATGTTTGGGGCCAGCTTGGACTCTACCGTGATCTCAAGGCCAGCCTGGACTACATTGTAAAATGCAGTTTCAAAAATAAAATAAGATAATAAAATAAAATAAGGAATGCAATAGAGGACTCCGATTAGAAAATGATTGGCTTATATGTTCTGATGTGAGAAGTGTTCCGTAGAAGAGGAAAAAAATACATTATTTAACTGTTTCCCCTCCTCCTCCTCTTTTATTTTCTCTCCTACCTTTTGTCATTTGATGCTGTGAATTCTTTAATAATGTATTCAAGACTTTAGCTTCTTTGACAAAGAGATTTATGCATGTCAGGGTAACTAAACTCCAGTGATGAAATAACTTTTAACCACACATTCTTTTAAAGGCAACAGTCTATGTACCAGCTCTAAAGAAATAATCTCTCCTTTGTGCTTTTGTTAAAAGTTCCCTCAATTTCTTTTATTCTTCCTCACTCTTCCCTTCAACATTCCTTTCAGCCTTTAATCCTGACAATTAATAGGATAATATGTGGCCCAGTACACTTTGAATTATTTATGGTTCCCTTATTCTTTTTGCCAAACACCCTTGCTAACCCTTAGAGTAAAATGTTGCTTGTATCCCTCCTAGTGGAACTGAACAAGAGCAGACCATATTTACTGGGGTGTTTTGCTGCACTGAGGAGTGTGTATTTAGAGAGGAAAATGTTGCGCCAAAGGGACTGACTTTCAGTCACCCTACTTTCAGGCCTTCCTTCAAAGATATAAGAGAAATAGTCACATAGAAATGACAATGCATAGAAAACTGACAAGACCAAAATTGGATCTTTAAGTGCAAGAACATATTACAGGCAGTCTCAGTTAGCACTGATTAAATTTTAAAGTGGAATTTGTGCTGAGATCAGTACAATTTTCCTGGAGTTCTAGAGAGACAGTTTCTAATCAATTGTGAAGTAAGGTACTCCAAAGCAATCTCATGTTTGCAAACTCTATTAAGTACCATAAAAAGAAAGGTTTGTTTGTTTGTTTTTTTTCTTGTCCCTTTATTTTTATAGAATCATAAGAGCTCATTTTACTAACAGGTTCAACAAATGACATTCAAGTAGGAGAGGAGACTCCCACACACACCATACTTACTTTCAACTCAGCAGGTTTGGATGACGCACCACTGCTTTCTTTGTCCATTTTTAGATGCTCTATCCGTGACCATCTATGGGGCCCTGCAGGTCAGTTCTCGCCCTGTTACATGCTCATCTGAGAAGAACTGAGTGAGCAGCCACCACATGGAAGCTTGCTCTCAGAGGAATGGAATCAATTTACCTCCTCCCGTCCAGTTCAGAAACCGAAGCTCCCTCATTGCTCTATAGTGGATGTTAAAGAGCCCTGGGCTCTCAGCTTTTCATCACAAATGAAGAGCTTCTTACGTGACTCTAGGATGAGGGATGACTCTCAGAGCTTATCCTCAACAGTTTCCCTACAGGAAGCTCAGACCAACAAACGAAAAATATATACTAGAGTGTTATTAAAATGGTTACCTGTGTTTACTCAGAATATTAAAAAATCTAATCCAGAAGCCTCAACACCGTTTCTTAGAAGACGTCACTCCCATTTATTTTGTTTCTGGAGATGCCCTTCTCCAACCTGCTCTCAGCTCTCCAGCTGTGTTTTGGGGAAGCTCCAAGCTGAGAAAGACTAGCGGCTGGGGAGTTAGATCCCAGGCATAAGTGCCTGCCTGGCAAGTGCAAGAGCATGAGTTTGATCCCTAGTACCAAAACAAAAACAGAAAACACAAAATTACCCCTGTTGAAGCAAATGAAAATTGCATGCCAAGACAATAGATTTAAGTCATCTTGAAAACGTTTTAACACAATGTCAGCTACTTAATATAGTTAAACAGCAAAGACATGGTGTCACATACAGAGTCCAAGGTGGTCCCCAAAAGCAGAGATGGAGAACCTTGACTCACCCTATCCACAAGATAGTTTGCAGGCTCACTGACTTCTGTCAAAAGAAAAAGAATTTTTAGGACACATCAATAAAAGGCATGAGAGGACTTATTAGGCAGAATTCAAAGTATGCACTTAAAGTTTTAAAATATGGGTGCTCAAGAAAGAAAGTTCTGTATATAATATTTATGAGTCTTTGATAGTGGAAATCTGTGAAATTATGAGTCTATAGAAAGTTTGGTTTGGCTTACTAAGGGAGAAAAGTGATGTCACATCCACAATTAGATAATGGTCTATTTTACAAGAGAAAAGCACAAACATAGTTTAAAAGATGGGTGAT
>PVKN010036940.1:0-11321 GCA_004027915.1 Capromys pilorides
TATTATTACTATTACTATTTTTGGTCTTTCTGAGACAGAGTCTCGCTATGCAGTTCAGCCTGGCCTTAAGCCAGGCTGGTCTTGAACTCCCAATAATCCTCCTGCTTCAGCCTCCCAAATGCTGGGATTACAGCATGTGCTATCACACCTGGCTTACATCAATTTCTTGCTTACAATAGTTTTTACAAGATTTCCATTGGGAGAAATTGGATAAATGGCACACTAGCTATGTCTTATCCTTGCATTAGAATCTATAATTGTCTCCAGTGAAAAGAATTAATTTTTAAAAAGATATACAAAATATATGCCCATATTTTGTATTAGATTCAATAGGCATAAAGTTCATCAAAATGTTAAAATGTCTACTCTTCAAAAGACATCATTAAGAAAAGGTCAAGCCTAAGAATAGGGGGAAATATTTGCAATACATATATGTGCCAACTAACTTGTATCTAGAGTACATAAAGTGGGGCCAGGAAGATAGTTCAGGGGCACAGGTGTCTGCCTGGCAAGTACAAGGTTGTGAGTTCAAATCCTGGTCCCACAAAATGAATGAATGAATGAATAAATAAATAAATAAATAAATAAGTTTTCAGCTTTATTTATTACAGGTGTGGCAGCACACACCTGTAATCCCAGCACTCTGGGAGGTTGGAGCAAGAGGACTGTAATTGGAGTCCAGCCTGAAAAACTCAATGATTTAGCAAGACCCTGCTTCAGAACTAAAATGTAAGAAAGGACTAGAGATGCTGCTCAGTGTGGAGGTCCTGGGTTCCACCTCCCAGAACCACCAAAATACAAAATGAATAAAAGCTTTTACAGCTCAATACTGACAACACAGTTAAAGCCACTGTGATCTAAATATGATTTCACAACCACCAACGTGGTTAAAACGAAAAAGATTGACAACATCACACCGAGACAAAAATGGACAATAGAACCAGCTTACTGCTGTTGGGGAATATAAAATGGTGCAAACGCTTTGGAAAACTGCGTGGCAGGCACACCTAGAAATTTACCCAGGAGATATGAAAGCAAGCATTCACAGAAAGACTGGTGCAAGAATGCTTTTCACAATGGCCCCAATCTGGAAACAACCCAGATGTCCATCAACAAGGGAAAGGATATGCAAATTGTGGCACAGCTACACAATGGATAAAGTGGAGCGTGCACATGAACCTCATAAGCAGCACGCTGAGCCACAGAAGAGAGGCACAAAAGATTCCACTGTATAATTCTATTTACGTGAAATTCTAGAACAGGCGAAACTAATGTTTAGTGACAGAAAGCAGACCAGCCAAGTTGCCTCGGGCTGGGTAGAGAGGATCTCCGGGGAGTGATGGAGACTTCCTGTATCTTGATTGTGTCGATGGGTATAAATATTTGTCAAAATCATCCAAATGGGGACTAGGCATGTAGCTCAGTGGTAGAGGGCTTGCCTGGCACGCGTGAGGCCCTGGGTTTCACCTCCAGTGCTGCAAACAATTTCATTTTAAGTAATAACACTATAAGGCTCATTCTTATAAAACAAAATATAGCCAGGCGTGGGGACACATGCCTGAAATCCCAGTACTCAGGAGGCTGAGACAACAGGGTCATGAGTTTGAAGCCAGCTTGGACAAGGTCCTTGTCTCAAAATCTCAGAGGAAAGGGAGAAAAAGGCAAAAAAAACAAAACAAAAAAAAAAAACATACCTTGTGTCTTAAGTTCTATAGACACAAAAGTAAAATTTCTAAATGCTTTCTAGAGTTTCTAAGCACTCCCTCTATATTTCTGTTCTTAATGCTTCCTCCAAGGCTTGCAAACTGGCTGCTTTAGAGGACACCAAGTAGCACCGCCTACCCTATTCTGCCAACTACTCGAGTTCTCAGCTTCCCTGCAGCCTTCCTCCAGTGCGCCACCTTGGACAGGAAAGCTGCTGGCCGAGAGGACTGGAGGCTGCGACACGGCCTCAGGTCACTGGGTCTTGAACACGGGCTTGTGCTGCAGTCGCAGCACCCGGTACGTGTTGAGGCCAGGCACGTCGAAGCCTGGAGACAGCCCGTGGGGATCCAAGGGGTAAAAGCGGACGAGCTGCCCGTGCTGGGTCTCCAGCGACAGCCACGCGTCGTCGCCGAGCGGCAGCGAGCACGGGAACTCGCGGGCCACGTGCAGCTGGAAGACGCGGCCGCGCACGTGGCGCAGGCCGAGCGTGCGGAAGGCGGGCGGCACCAGCGCCTCCACGCGGGGCCCGAACTGGCGCAGGCGCAGCTCGCCCGCCGGCCCGGCGGCGCGCACCTCGTAGAAGGTGAGGTTGGCGAAGGTGAAGTAGCCCGCGAAGGGGCGCGCGCTGGGCGGCGGCGCGGGGCTGCGCTCGGCCTGGCGGAGCGCGCGCTCCAGCGCGGGCACGAGCACGTCGTAGGCCTCGGCCACCAGGTCGCGCCCGGACGGCCGCGGCCCCGCCAGCAGCAGCACGAGGCCCAGGCGCAGCGGCGGCACCAGGGAGAAGGTGGCGGCGTAGCCGTCCAGGTCGCCGTCCTTGCGCACCACGCGGTGGCCCCGCTGCGCGTGGAACTCCCACGGCGTGCCCGTCTCGGGGGCGAAGTACGCGGCGGGGCAGGCCAGCACGGGCGCCAGCAGCGTCTTGGCCGCGTCGGGCCGCAGCAGCCGCCGGGGGCCGCCGCCCAGCAGCGCCACGGCCAGCCTGGCCAGGTCGGAGGGCGTGGAGTACATCTGGCCCGACGGGCGGTACCAGCCCAGGTCGTAGAGCGGCGCCGGCCGCCCGCTGCTGTAGAAGCCTGCGGCCAGGCGGGCGCGCACCGAGGGCGTCAGGTCGAAGCCCGTGTCCGCCATGCCTAGCGGCTCCAGCACGTTCTCCGAGACCCAGCGCTGGTAGTCGCCCTGGGCTGTGTGCGCCGCCAGGACGTGCGCCAGCAGCGAGAAGGCCAGGGTGCTGTAGTGGCACCTGGGGGGAAGAGAGAGGCTTTGAGGTGCAGCCCTGGCCATCCCCGATGCCCATACTGTTGAAATGCCGCCAGCCCTTCGAAGGGGTGGGTAAGGCGGCAAAAGAGCCTGCCCTCCAGACAGCCAGGCCCAGAAACGACTTAGAAATCGTAGAATGTAACTGTCCTACTCAGGAAGGCCACTGAGGAGCAGGAAACTGTCCAGGATTGTACTATGCGGAAAGGTGGTGCGGCAGATGTCTGTGGTCCTTCCACCTCTAGAAATGATCTACTCTAGCAAATAAAAGATTAAAGGTTTAGCGTATTTGAGAGGGATAGGGGATGGTCGTCCCGCAGCTCAAGAGTGACAAATGTGAGGCGGGGTCTCGACTTCCTCCCGTCTGTGCGTCTACCTGTGACCAGGAAGAGCAGGTACGACTTCAGAGTCTCCAAGTTGGAACCTCAGGAAAGAATGGGATGAATGTAGGTCTAGGGTCCTACCGTGCACTTTGGTCCTTTAGGCCATGTGACTAGACAGTGAGGTTCACAAGATTGCAAGGCCAGTCAGAGCACAGCTGGAACATCACCTGTCGGCATCACCTGGGCCCCTCCTCAAGGGGCGTGGGGCCTGAGGCTCAGTAGTGGGAGTAGAAGGACGTTTGAAAAAGCAGCACCACCCAGGTGGGCCTGGAAGGGGGCCTCCTCGGCAGGACAGGGCCCCCTGTCCTCCATCCAGCCCCAGAGCCCCACTGGCCCTGGAGCCTGGCTTCCCTGTTCTCTGATTACCCGGTCTTCTGCTCCTGATAGTAACAGAAGCAGGTCCTTAGGCAATATGGAATGGATAGTTGCAAGGATACAGGACTGCAGCAACTGGATGCTGGGGTCCCCTGCACCTGGCTGCATCCCCCCCCCCAGGCCTTAATCTTCCCTCCTGCCCCTGGGTATCAGAGGCAAAGTACTTTCCCCAGGGTCATGTCTCCCGCAGAGGCTCCTCACAGCATGAGGCATCAGGACATGGTCCTCACCTGGTTCCTGGATCGGCCACCAGCACATCATCCTTGAGCAGGCTCAGGGCCTCCTGGGTGCTGCCCTTCCACAGCAGCGATGTGGAGCGCAGCCTTCTGGGCAGCCCTAGGGAACAGAGTGATCACACCCACTGGGCGTGGGTTTCGTGGAGGAAGTCACCAAACCTCTCCAAGCCCCAGTGTTTCACCTGTAACATGAGGGAAACCAATCCTATATCATATAGCTGATGTGAGGATTAGGCCAGAAAACATTCTTGGCGTGGTGCCTGCTGTATACTAAATGCTGCAGAAATAATTGCTAGGTACTGAGGGGTGTTGCTCAGTGGTACAACACTTGCCTAGCATGCAAGAGGTCCTGGCTTTGATCCCCAGCACCACCAAAAAAATTGTTATCAACTATGGAAAGTTCCGCTTCTGTAAGTTTCTTGAGGGCAGTGGTCAAATGTGTGTGTTCTGTTTATTGGATGTGACAAGTATTGAGAGGATCACAGGATTGGGATCCCTTTCATCCTTGTGCTCATCAATAATTTTTTACCACCTGCACCAAGAACTATTTTAGGTATTGGAGACTCAGCAAGAAATAAAACCAAGTCTCTGCCAACGTGGCATTGATATTCTAGTGGAGGGGACAGACAACAAGCAAACAAATAGTTGTACTACGTAGAAAAGTATTTCAGTGAGAGGCATTGTTATTTTCTACAAAGTGGTCACCTTCATGGGGAAGGTGGCACTCGTTCAAATGACATCTGGAGGAGATGCAAGTTGTTGCTGCTGTAAAGAAAAGATGTCTTAAGCAGCAAGAACAGCAAATACAAAGGCCCCGAGGCAGGCACGGGTTGACACGTTTGAGGGGCAATATGGAACAGCCAGTGGGGGTGGGGAGAGAGAAAAGCCAAGATGGGAGGTAAGAGACGCTGGGGTGCAGGTACAAGATCCTACAGGACCCCATCATGGAAGGACTTGGCTCTCCCTAGGCATGGGATGGGGCCACTGCAGAGCAAAGAAATGACATAGAACATTTACCAAGGTCCCTCTGGCTGCTATATGAAAAGGAACTACTGGGGACAATGGTAAAAGTAGGGGAGCTTATGAAAAGACTTTCTGAAATCCTTCCTAAAGGCTGGGGATGTTGGTGCAGCCTGTAACCCCAGCGCTTGGAAAGCTGAGGCAGGAAAATCACTACATAGCGAGGCCCTCTCGCAACACACACACACACACACACACACACACACCTGCAAGATTCTTTCTTAGATGATAGTGGCTCAGACCAGCGTGCTAAAAACAGAGATGTGAGGAGTGGCTGCACTCCAGAAATTGACTGTAGAGCCAGCAGGCTCTTCTCCTTGAGGGAATGTACAGGAGTGGGAGCAAGAGGAAGGCCTGAGGGGTGATCACAAAGTTTTGTCAAGAACGATGAGATGAACTCCCAAGTCCTGGGTTTAAATTCTGACTACATAACTTGATGCCCAGCCACAGACCTCGTTGCTTCCCTTCTCTGAGCCCTGTGCCTGCAGTGGTTTAGAGAAAGGATGAAGGGCTTTAAGAGTACAGGGGAGATCCCTGGGGCAGAGGGCACAGGACTCAGGAAGGGTGTGAAGCTGACCACTCAGAGCCCTGTCCTGTGTATAAAGGAAGAGACCGCAGTGTACCACTAGAGGAGGCCATAGAGTCACAGGGGGTCCCCCACAATCTCCTAGATCCTCACCTAGCATACTTCCATCCAATGCCTGTGTCTAATCTTAAATTTATAATATTGCATCCTTAAAGAGGACCCCCGAAGTTATATCCACATCCAGCTCCTCTAAACCTGGGCCCACCGGAGGTGAATGCAGAGGTAGATAGGCAGGTGTCTGCCAGGAGCCAGGCCCTAACTCGGTACACTCACTAACCCATTGCATCCCCCAGCACAGCCCTAAGCACAGGTGATTTACAAGGGAGGCAGCAAGGCTGAGAAGTTAAGGGATCGGCCCAGGATCCCACAGCGAGAACACAGAGCTGGCATTTCAGTGCTTGTGCCCTGAGCCGTAGGGACACTCTTCCCTGGAGAAGACTGACCCTGTCCTACCCGTGCCACCTCAAGAGCACCCATCCTCTTGCTGAGCCACAGGTTCAGGGCAGGGGAGTTAGAACAGCCACAGCGACTGGCTGAGAGCTCCGGCCTGGGTGCGCTTGGTGAGATGATGATGGTGAGGAGGGGTGTGTTTGTGAGCAATGCCTGCATTTTGGATTGACGGATCAATGGCCGCAAATACGAGCCATCAAAGGCATTGGGGTGGGACCGGTGATGCCGCCTTCTGTGCGTTCACCAAGTCAGTCATCACAAAGCGGGGTGCCCCTCCCCACACTTCTCCAGACCAGCATCCTCTAGCCTGGGTCCTCCAGCCCTGGTCCCTCCCTACACATCCCTGCCCAATCCCCACCCCCTGCTTTGTGTCTGAGCAGCAGGATGCTCCTGCCCTCCCACACTGTCCCCTTCAGCCAGGCTTGTAGGCACACCTTTATAATTACTATACAAACTATCCTGGATAAGCAGCTCATTTGCATGACACAAAATTTGAAGAACACCAAAGGCTATACTGTGAAAAATTTTCCTCTTCGCCTTCTTTCCAGCTCTCTACTTCCTCTTCTTGGAGGCAACATGCTTCAGTCTTTAGTTCCCTTCCCAATGTGTTCCATAGACTGTACATTACACATACATTATATATGCAGATACACAGTATGCCTATAGACTCAAATATTTCCAAAGTACATACGTATATTTTTATTTCCTATTATATAGTAATTTATGGTATCTGCCCTTAAGAGATTTTCTCCTACTTAATACTGTAATTTATTCCATCTCTGGGCACAAAGAATATCTTTACCTTGTTAGGGCTTTATAGTATTTGTATAGTTGGGTCATACTTTAGTTATTCCCCCATTGATGGACATGTACGTTGTTTTTTTTATTCCCCCACTGATGGACATGTATATTGTTTCCACCTTTTATTATTACAAGCAGTTCTATAGTAAATTACTATGGACACACTTCATACCACACATATGAATGCTAGGACATATATTGTCTATGGATGTGTGCACATGCATGTGTGTGTGCATGCTGGGGGTAGAACCCAGGGCCCTGTGCATGCTAAGCACTGGCTGTATCACAAAGCTACTCTCTTCCAGCCCCTGTATTTCACATCATGGTGGCCGTTGCCAGATGTTCAGCACATTTTTCTTTTCTTTTTTGTTGTATTTAGGGAATGATCTACTGGGTATTCAGGGTCTCACTATTAGATCGGATTCATGGTGATCCACGTGTTTATAGCCTCCTAAGAGCTGGGATTACAGCTGCCACCATGCCCAGTCTCAGTTGCTGTCTCAATGCCCCATGGGGGTGGGGCTGGCACGGCAGGCTGAGGATTGAACCCCTGACCCCTGCGCCTGCTTGCAGGTGCTTTAATCCACTGAGTTATTTGACCAGCCCTCCCTGTACATTTTTCACCACTGTTCATCCCCACCATTGATGGAGGAGAGGGTCTATTTCACCACATCCTCACTGACTGGTGCATCTTCCATTTTTATCTTTGCCAAACTGATTCACAGGGGGAAAATATGCTGTTTCCATATCACTTTAATTTGTCTTAATTTTGTTATAAGTGAGGTTGAGCATCTCTTAATACTTTTGAATGTCCTTGAGGTCCTCTGTTGTGCCTTGTGGCTTCTGCTCCTGTCTTTCACTGGTGCTTACACTGGGTAGCTGTGCTGCACTGACCTTCACATGACCTTGACGTGTATATAAGGCTGTTGCATCTTCCTTGCAGAATTCCCTACAAGGACAAACTTGATGTCTTACTGGAGACCCAATAGGCAAGTCTTGACACATTAGTTTGATTTTGACCTGAAAACTGATTTGTCTACTAAACACCTAGCTTCACCTTAGCTTTTACCCCTCTAGATCTTTCTATCCCATCTCATCCCACAGCCCTGGAGAGGGACCATGACCAATGCAGGATGCGGAGCTGGCTGGCTGGGAATCTGTGAGCCCTGCGGTCACTACCTGAGATAGTTTAGGTCAGGCCAGGTAAGCCCTGAGACTCACCTGAGAGTTGGCTGGCCATTCTTCGGAGGGTGACGGGCGAAGGCCCGGGAGCCGGGCCCACCTCATCTAGCCCATCCATCAGGCCCTGGCGTTGGGGGGCCGAGGCCATGCCCAATGGGTTGTGAATGGTGAAGGAACTGGCATAGCGCTCCAGAGGGTCATCCAGGGAAGCCACGGTGCCATCCTCCCACAGGCGGTACAGCATGAGGACCGGGAAGATCTTGGAGATGCTGGCGATCCTGCCTCATGATGGGGGCACAGGTGCAGAGGGCAACCTGTTGGTCCCCAGCCAGGCCCTGCCCTAGACCCCCAGCTCCCACACTCCCGTGCTCTAGAAAAGACTGAATCCACCCAAGTCAGCATCTTGGATGAAGTGCCCAGGGATACCTGAAGCTGCCTTTGGACAGAGGACGCTGGAGAACATATCAGAAGTCAAAGGGCTGGCAGAACAGGGTGGACCCTCTTGAGCAACCTACCCATGCCAAGCCCTTCTCATTCCAAGGCTGGTCTGGGTACTGGCTGTGTGGCTTTGAGCTAGTGACTAGACCCTTCTGAGGCAGCTTCCCAGTGGGCTTCAGAGGAACTGAAGGAGAGGATGTGTGTGAAATGCTGGTTGGGGTGGGCCCAGGCCTGCGGTGGAGCAGGGCAGTGTGAACGCCAATTCCTTCTGGACCCCAGCCTCCCGGCAGCACCCCTGGGAATGAGTGTGCAGTGTGAACTTCGAGGAGGGGGACTCGAGCATCAGCTCAGTGTCCCAGCCTGCTTCCATCTGGGACACTACTGCCAACCCAAGGGGACCTGGGGCGCCTGGGGCCAGGGTGGGGGGGCAGAGCTGGGTACAGGTTTCCGCAGCACGTGCCAAGGACAGGAGGTGGGTGGCTCAGGGGTCCTTTTCCGGTTTCGTGGCTTTGGTTTCCAGGAGGGGTCCCTGCTGGCTGGCCACCCCTGTGGTGTGACACTGGGCACTCACTGGTCCCCTCTGAATCTCAGGCTTCTCCTCTGTGGAACCATCAGGACTTAATCACGGCAGCCTGGACACCCCAGTCATGATTCTCTTGGGTCCCCTGCCCTCCCACCTTACACTGTCCATAGGGCCCTGGAGATAGCCCGGCTGACCGGTACATGGTGTGCTCGTTGGGGGCCCCAGAATTGGGGTCTGAGCCATTTTTCCTCCCAAAGTTCCCAGTCCAGAGCACGGTGTCATTGTGGATGACAACTGCAGACATGGCAGCCAGGCCTGGGGCCGACATAGCCTGGCTGAGGATCCCATCTACCTGGGGGGAAAAGACCAGGAGGCTCAGAGCGTGGCTGCAGTGAGCCCCCAGCCCCTCCAGTTCCCACAGCCAACTCCTCACACAGTAGCTCCCAGCACCCCTGGCCCAACCATGCCCTGGGGGACCCAGCTGTGTTCTGAGACACCCCCTCCAGTCTATGTTAGACATAGGGCTTCCTCAAAAGAAAGAGAGAAGGTTTAAAAATACCTATTCATTTGAACCCTAGCCTCACGCCCTAGTCAAACCTCCCCAGAGCTTAATCAAACACCCTGTGTTGAGGAATCCATTGTTTATAGGCCCCTCACACATTTCTTTAAAATATCTTGTTATTTTTAATGATTAACTATAAAGGTAAGGGCCAGCCAAATATCTCAGCAGATTAAAATGCTTGCAAGCAGGCTCAGGGGCCCCAGAGTTCTACCCCTGGGCCTTCCCACTGGTGACACCGAGATAGTAATTGAGACTGGGTGTGGTAGCACACACCTGTAATCCCAGCTCTTGGGAGTCTATAAACAGGGGGATCACTACGATTGTGATCTAGTGGTAAGATCCTGAACACCCTGTAGACCTTCACCTAAAACATTAAAAAAAAAAAAAAAAAGGTATAAAGGTAGTACTAATAGCTGGTGTTTGGAGAACATTTAAAGTATGCCAGATATAACAGAAATAGATTTTCGTTCATTATTTTATTTGATCCTCATACTAAGTCAGTGCTAATTTCTCCCCATTTAATGGATGAGAACACCGAGTCTCTGTAACATGAAATACCTTGCCCACATGCTCATAGCTGCTGGGGTCAAGAAGGGCCCCTTCCTAATGATAGCCAGATGCCTTGCCCAACATTTC
Source organism: Capromys pilorides (assembly GCA_004027915.1). Taxonomy (NCBI): domain Eukaryota; kingdom Metazoa; phylum Chordata; class Mammalia; order Rodentia; family Capromyidae; genus Capromys; species Capromys pilorides. The sequence goes on from PVKN010036940.1 coordinate 10,151, forward strand.
ACCTATCCTGAGCCGAGCCCGGCCAGCCTCTACCTTCCACCTCTGTGCTAACTTTTCCTCTCAGAGCCTCAATTCCTCTCTACACAGAAAGGGATGCAGGAGGTGTAGACACACACAGGTAGCGTGGCACCTGGCACTTGCCTGGCTGTAGTGACGACTGTCGTTCTTTGTTCCAGGTGCCACGCAGCACCCTCTGCTCCCCTCCTCCCCACGGGCCTGTGCTCCCCTCACTCCCAGAGACTGCGCACCCGCTACTTGCAGCCAGTTTTAAATCCCCCCACCAGGCTGCTGCTCATGTACTTCTGGTTAGGTTTCCTCTACCTACCTCTGTGGCTCCCAAGGTGAGGGACCTAAGTGCATGGGGCCTGATGGCCTAGAGCAGGTGCATCCCCCAGTGGTAAGTGTTGTGCCATGGTGGGCGTGGCCATGTATGTGCACAGCTCTGTTTTGTCCTATAGCCATGGCCTCTGTGGTCTGGGCTCTGCCATCTGCTCCCTACTCATCCCCCACCTCCCAGCTCTGGCCTCAGCCTTCTACGTGCACCATGTGCCCAGCCTGCTGCCTCAGGGCCTTTGCACATGCCACTGTCTCTGTCTAGAGCGCACCCCTGCACCCCCAAGCTCCCTGACCACACATGCATCACGTGGTATCTACTTTTCACATCTCACCCTAAACACGGCTACCTCCAGACCCTGCCACCAGTCCCTTGGTGCTCCCACAGGGTCCCGGCCTTCTCTTGTTACCACACTCTCCTGTGTTAGAAATATCTGCTGTCTTGACTTAACTCCTAGGCTAGTGGTCTTTCTAGAAGGCCAGTGAGCATCTTCTTCCTGCCCTGTCCCTGCTTCCCACCACATAGTAGGATAAATGCATCCCACTGCCACCCCTGTCCCAGTTGGCCTGCTCCCCTGGACTCCCCAGACTCCTCACACACCCATCGCCTCCCCGGTCAAGCTGACCTTTTCCAGGGCCTCCTTCAACACTGGAAGCGGGTGAGCTAGAGGCACGGGTTCTGGGTGCTGGGGACACATCCTCACAGGTGCAGAGGTCACCTCTGATCCCAAGGAACCTGGAAGAAGTGGTAGCAAAGGCCAGAGTGGTCATGCCTTGGGCACAGTCCTCCACGGCCAGCAGGATGGTACATGATCCAGCCACAGCACTCAGGCACCCA
>PVKN010036941.1:0-11338 GCA_004027915.1 Capromys pilorides
GCAAAACTGAAAACAAAAGGACTCTCTCTGAAGGAAATCAGGGGAATTGGTGTAGATATGGGGATCTCACATTGTCTTGCTTCAAGATCTTTGGGCTGTTGTCATGTTTTCTGGGGTGACCCAGTGTTTCTGACCGAATGCATCTGGGACAGGGCTGGAGAGCTTGCATTTCTGACAAGTTTCCAGTGTATGCTGGTGATCCCAGGATCACACTTAAGAACTGCTGCTTTAGTCCAACATTCTCTCCCTTTACCCCCTAACCAAGGGCAGAGCACAATGAACAAATGCTTTCATCAGAATCATCTGGAAAGATGCCTAAATCTTCACTTCACCTTGGGAACATAAGCATAATCTGGGGCCATCTAAGTCCCATGCTGCTCTCCAGTAGCTTGGTTTCCACTGCTGTCATTGACTTGTCATTTACACTGCAAAGAAAGGACAGTGGAGGGCCAGCACACAGAGAGGACACGGGATAAACTAGCCCAGGCAGCCTGAAGTTAGCTGCAGTATTACTGATCCTGTTAGGGCAAGGCCCGTGAAAGCTTAGATCCTAAAAGCAATCGTCTTCTAAAGAAAAGAGCTTAGAAGTATCAGAAGAGGACAGAATTCCTGTGATGTGGATTTGTTTGGATGTGGTTTTTCTCCCAAGAGTTCTTTTGATGGGAGCTTGATTTCCATGATGGTCACATTGGGAAGAGGTGGGATCTCAAAGAAGTGGGGCTTCATGGGAGGACTTTAGGTCATTGGCAAAGCTGGTTCATAGGAAGACTTTAAATTATTGGAGAAGTTTCCATAAGGAGGAATTAAGGCAGCTCTCATGGTGTCCCGGAGACATTTCTTCCAAGAAGCTTGCTATAGGGAGAGCAAGTCAGACCTCCTTTTTCTCTGACTTCTTGCCTTATGTGGAGAATTGATCTCTCTTTCTCATGTGGGCCCCATTGTTTGTGATGGCTTCTACCATGAGGTGACATAGTCCAAGGGGCCCTTGCCAGAGCCAACATCATGCTATTTCAATTTGTAGCCTTCAAAACTAGGAGCTGAGTAAACCTCTTTTAAAAAATGAATTATCCAGCCTCAGGCGTATTGTTATAGGAAAAGCAAATGGACCGATACAATCCACAGACAACACTCACTCTGAGCTTGTTGAGAAGAAGCAGCAGAGGTAACCCTTCCCTAGCAGCTGTTGTGATGGCAACTGACACTCTTGTCAGCATTAGGGGGCCTTGTCGTACAGTGCTGTTTCCCTACCTAATGCAGTACCAGGCACAACAATAAAAGCACAACGTTACTCTTGCTGCTGTACATGTTCTTCTTGCAGGCTCGTGGCAACCTGCGGTGGGGCCCACTCTGCACAGAGCCCTGTGATGAGGTCATATTTCAGAGACGAGAGCATATGGCTCCATCACAGCCCTTCCGTGTGGTTCCCACATGGGCTGCTGGGCACAGAAGGAACTTTGCGGGGTCTCAGTGACAGGCAGGGCTCTCTTGATCTCTTTGTGAATAGAACATGAAATCCATGGTTGGTGGAAGAGGAAATTTATGGTCTCTTTCCTGCAGCTCCTTCATCATGGTTTTTTTTTTTTTTTTTAGCTCCTTCATGTTTTGGGTGTGATGTTTACACTTCCTTATTGTGAGTTTCTCTGGTTGACTGATTGCTCTCTGGTCTTTGGATCAGGGTCATGGAGACACTGACACAATATGTTTTGTGTGTGTGTGTGTGTGTGTGTGTGTGTGTGTGTAGGGTCTTACAGTGTGAGCAACTTTGGAGGATCTCTGGAGTCTAGGAGTTCAAGACCAGCTCAGGCAACATAGAGTGAAACCCCATCTCAAAACAAAACACAAAGCAAAACCCATGTGGGGGGCACCCAAGCACGCTTGTTTTCATTTTCCCCACTTCTTTTCATGTTGGCTTCTTTTCCTCCTGCCTGGAGTAGGCTGTCTGGATTCTGAGGAAGTCAGTGATGTGGAGGAGCTTTTTCTCTGGGATACATTTTGTCTTTTTGTTTCCTCACATTTTGTAGCCAGAGGAGAGGAGAGTGACTCCTAAGTTTCTGAGTATTCTTTCCTCTGTATACTCCCAAGAATTTCCTTTTCTGGTTGATGTTTCTACCTCGATCCCCATTTTTCTCGAAGTAACTCATGCACTGAGTGTGTGTACTTCAGTTCTTCTCCTCCAAGTACTCCACATCCATCAATTCAGCCAATCTCAGATATGAAATATGTGGGAAAACCTTGCATCTGTGCTGAACAGGTAGATTTTTTTCTTGTCCTTAATCTTAAGCAACAGACATTAATAATCACTGATATTGCATGGACATGGTGTTAGCTATCAAAAGTCACCTAGAGAGAATTTAAAATGGACAGGAGGATACATGTAAGTCATATGCAAATACAATTTGTGAGGGACTGAAACATTGAATTTTGACATCTGGGGAGTGATTATTTTTGTGGTTAAGAACAATAGCTGGTATTTGACACACTCATTTGGCCTTGGTGTGCTGGCTTGCTCATCTATTTTTACTGTGCAATCTGAAGTGAAAAACGATCCATGTCTGAAAAGGTCTGTTCTCTGTGATTAAATTAGCATGTGGTCATCTTTAAGAGCTGAATGCTATCAATGGCAGTGTAGGTCAGAGACGGTATGGACCTGGGAAACAGTGTGTGTCACTGACAACACTGGTTTCTGGCCTTGAGCAAGGCCAGTGACTTTTTTCTTTGCATACCAGTCATTGAGACCCTTGTATGTGGGGCGTCGCCATGGCAGAGAGGGAACGTGAAGCCATATCTCTTTCCCTCAAGGAACACGTGGAAGGGAATAAGTCAACAGTCACATTGATGCGATGCTTTGGTTGATCCACCTGACAGTGGCTGCTTCTGACCCTTTGTGGAGGAGGGTCATTGCAGAGATCACGGGTGCATGCTGAGCCAGATCTGGTCAGGGTGCTGGTTCTCAGCACACTGGACACCTGAGCTGGCTGAACTTTAGTGATGGGCCCTGTTCTGAGCATTGCAGACTACTCAGCAGGAGCCACGGTCTCTGCCTGTCAGGTTATGTCCATGAAAAATGTCCCTTGACATTGTCAGATGTCCCCTAGGGGACAAAATTCCTGTGGTGTTTGAGGGGCGCTGAGTCACCTGGTCTCTGGATACAGAGGTGGGAGGCAACACCATCACTTTGGTGGTTTCAAGTAGTTCCAAGCGGTGGAACTCACTGTACCTGGCTGGAAGCTCATCACCGGCTCCAGCCCTGAAAGTCTCATATACAGAGCTGAAATCAACCATGCTGGTTGGTGCTGGGGTAAGAACCCGGGTGGAGGATGGGGGGGGGAAACACTTCCGAATTAATTAGGGCTGTTATTGGGTGGCCTGCCAATTGATGTCATTAACAACACGTACCATCTGGTGGCTTCCTTCTTTAACTAATTAGTGTTGCTAAGAACACGTTAAGGTTTTAAAGTCATTATTTTATTGTGCAGTACATGCTAATGCTCAGTGCCTATGGGGGGCAAAGCCCAGGTTTCTGTTTATGGCCATCCTTTAGAGAGCGGGTCTCATCCATATTTACCAACAAGGTTTTCTACAAGATGATTTTAGGAAGACTGAGCTGTTGTGAGAAGATCAGAGAGCACCAAGTCTACAGTCAGGGAGACAGGAAGGAGGCAGCAGAAAGGGTGAGGACTCGAGGTTTAGGCAGGGTGGTGCTGCGGCTGGGGGGAGGCGCCAGTGAGCAGGCAGAAGCGGCCGACTTGGACACGGGGAGGAGCCCAGGGTGAGCTCAGGGTGACTGGTTTGGGCCTCTCCCTTTAGTAGCTGCTTGTGGATGGGTAGCAGAGAAGAACAAAGCAGGTATACACAGTGGGGAGAAAAGAGGAGATAAGTTCCAGCTAAGAGCTGGGAGGATGGGGAAAGCACCTCCCAAAGCCCAGGAGCCTGGAGCTGAGGCGAAAGAGCCAGACTCCTGATAAAGCCGTGTGAGTCAGTGTGTTGAGGTAGCAGGAGAAGCTGTGGGTGAGATCGCCCAAGGGAGTATGCAGAAGGCGATGGAGCGGAGAAGCTCCTGAGTCCCCAGGAACCACAGCTGTTTTCCATTCTGACTCAAATCCTACTCAAGTCCTGTCTGTCCCACGATCCCGTCCCAAAGCCACAGCCCACAGCGATTGCCCCGTCATCGCTGCACCCCCACCTGTAGAGTCTCAGCTGCCTGCCCGGCTCTACCCAGCCCACCAATCCACGCCCATCCTGAGCTGTCTTGGGCCCCCTAAACAAAGGCTTTTCTGTTGCCTCTTCTGAGTGTTGCTTGGGCTTATGAAGGCATGGACTCCAAACTAGTTAATCCTAGTAATAATCTCTCCTCAGAATTTTACTGGCTCACATTGCCTGATCCTTAGTTAAAAATTCTGGTCTAGTTAAACATTGTCTCTAGAGGACAAATCCCAGGTCCCCTTGAAAGAACTCTGCACCCATTTCCTCCCTGCCAGCCCTGGGGTTCTGGGCCGACTCATTAAGCAACACTTCTTAGGTCAGCTTGGTGGACCTGGAACCCTGGTCCAACAAGGAACATGGAGGAAGAAAATTCTCCCTGGGTTTACCTCTGAGAATACTGGTTGGTTGGAAGGCTGGTGGCTTATTTTACTAAAAATAAGATAGACATTGAAGCAGAGTGTTGGAAAAGAAAGCATTGGGCTCTTTGTTTATTTTGGAAAAATATTAAGATTCCATTAATCCAGTTGTAATTAGGGATCAGTACCAGAAAGACTGGTTAGGGGCCTCTGGTAGGGAGGCAGTGGGATGGGGCGCACAGGGAGATTGTACAACCGCTTCTCTCCCGCCGGCTGGGGGTGGGGTTATCTGTCAGGGAAGGTGCAGTCGACTGCCAGTTTGCACCAGGCTGCTCCTGAACTTTACCCCACTGTCGCAATCAGGATCATGTGCAGGAGCCGCAGGACCCAGGCCCCCAGCATGGCTCAACCAGGCTGCAGGCCTCAGGCCAACTGCGTGCTCTGACCTGAGCAGGGGTTTAGCCTGGTGAGGGATGCTGGGCCTCTGAGTTAGTTCTGGCCCAGGAACAGGTCTTGAGCACAGAGGACAGAGAAATGGTGGCTGTCTGGCAAGGTCACGGTGGCCCAGGGAGCTGGGTGTCCTCAGTCCTGGTCTCCTCTCTTAGGAGGAAATGCTTCAGCCATCCTCGGGGCAGCAAGTGGAGCAGGCTCTTGTGTAATTTATTTACCCCATGTTCTGAGTTTGTACTCTCCCTTTATTTTTCCCCAGAGTCTTAGCCCTGGATGCTTTCACTTCTTGCCGAGGTTCTCTGTTTAATAATGGTGTGAATCAAAGGTGCAATTGGCCAGCCCCACAGTACAGAGCATCCAGATCCCTCGGCCTGTCAGGAGCCAGGGGTTCCAGCTCCCCAGAGCCAGGCTTGATCTCAGGGCTGTAGCCCGGGTTCACTGGATGGACACAGTGGCAGGTCTCTCCTCTACCCCACCACAGCTCATGGTGGTTCCGCTGGCCCCATGTCCACAGCTCTAGGGTGCAGTGACTCTCTGGGAACTTGCTGGGGTTTGAAGTCCCTGTGGAGATCAGAGCTGAGAGGATGGCCAGCCCAACCCCCTAGCCTGCACGCTGTCAGCACCCATCACTGGGTGTTTCCAGGCTCAAAGGCCTTCCACTCAGGATGCTGCAGGAAGAGGCCCAGCACCTGTTATTTCCCACGTGTGTCGGTTTCCACAACCTCCATTGCATGTCACGTTTTTCTGCAGTCCCTGGTGGAGGCAGTGGAGGTGGGATAAAGGAATGAGCGCTGTTGCCCTAGCCTTACTGGGAGTCTTGCTGCACACTCTGGGTTGGTGAGAGCCACAGGACAGAGGTGAATTTGGGTTGTGAAGGGGCAAAAAGGGGGGCTTGCAGTCTGGAGTCTGCAGAGACTTGCTGGAGGCGCTGCAGGTACTTTACCTGCTGGTACTGAGGCTCCGTGCTCTAACGCACATACTGCAGCCCACCCTGACATGCAACAAGGTTAGAGTGGGGAGGTGAGTAGAGGAGCCCATCGGGACGGCTTTCTGTTGAGCCTCTTGGGATCCCTTCTCCCTCCACTCCAGTGTGCCTGCCACTCTTCCTCTTCCAGTGGACCACCTACAAGTAGTACCTCCCCCGCCTGTGGAAACAAGGGGCTGCTCTGCTTAGCTTGGGAGGACAGTGAGCTGCCCACTGGCCTCTGCTGCTTGGGCACTGTGCAAACCCAGGGCTGCCACGTAGGCAGTGACTCAGCACCCACCTTCATGAGGCCCTGGGAATGCAGTGAGGGTGCTCACCAACTCCGGGTTAATATTTACCATCCTAGGCAGGTCCAGGGCAAATCCAGAAAGAGGGATGTGGTGGACTGGGGACAGGAAGGACAGAGTGGAGAAGGTGGAAGCAGAGGCCTTCTCTGAGGATAACCAGTTTATTCCCTCCCAGATGTTTGGTGGACTCTACAGCTGGCCCAATTCGATGAGGGCCCAGGGATTAAGAAGGGCTTTAGGGTCAGAACTGGGTTAGTGGCCAAGGTCCACCACACGACCTTGGAAGAGTTATCCTCTGAGCCTCGGTGTCTTCCTTTGAAGAAAACACACATCTCTGTCCATACACTTCAGGTGAGAGGTGAAGGTTACACAGGACAGAGCCTAGAAAACATGGAGCAAGTGGCAGCCATGATCTTGTTTGTTTTTCTATCCTCTACTGTAAGATCTGCCTTTTCTGCCCAATGACCCTAACAAGGGCAGGGCTTCTCAAAGCATGCTATGTGGACCCTGAGTTCCTGCATCATAATAACAGCTGGTTTCCACATCCCTGGGTAGGAGACGGGAGGGTGACTGCAAGCTGTGAGCAGGGAAGGTTACAACGAGGGGTGAGCTGCAGAGCCCTGACCTGCGAGTCCCGGGACCCCTTGGCAATTCAGAAGTCATGTATAGGAAATGCCCACTGACTGGGAAAAGTGACCTGGGGACAGTTCTGAGGCAGCATTGCAGCTGCTGGGATTTGGGCAAAGGGGATAGAAACGGCCTGTACCATCTCCTGTCCTTGGAACCTTATCATACCCTGGTGGAAAACTCGAGCTTGGCCAAGATGATTCACAAGGGAGGCTTAACTCCTCCCAGGATTGTTCCCAGCCAGCTTCATGGGGGCAGGGATGGGCAAATATAGGAAGATTTGTTTGTTGATTTGACGATGTTTTAGAGCACCTGAAAGCTGCAGAGCTCTGAGCCACCCTGTCTTGGGTTTCACACATTTTATGCAGTTGAAATTCTCCAACGAGGGAGGACAAGGACCAAACAAGATGTTTAAATAAATAAACAATATGACACAGCTTGCAATAAGTGCTGTGAAGATAAAGAGCTGGGCCGTGCTCTCCAATGCCAACATGTACCAAAACCACCTAGAGGGTGGATGAATCACAGGTGGGGTGGTGGGCCCTGGGAGGGAATGAGCATTTGCATTTCTAGCAAGTTCTCAGGAGGTGCTGATGCTGCATAGCCCTGGACCAGCTCTGAGAACCAGAGCAGGCCCATGGATGGGCTGAGGGTAGAGCCCACTTAGAAGCAGCTCAGGATCGTACCCCTTTGTACAGAGGGAAGGAAGTTCTATGTTACTTTCAGTTCTTTTTTTTTTTTTTTTTTTGGAAAGGGCAGCTGCGAAGAAAAAGAAAGCATTTCTCCCTTCTCACTCTACACTTGTCCTGTTTCAGATTAGCTTTTGGAACTCATGGCTCTTGGTTGCTTATCACTGCGGGCTGGATCAGGCCTTTGTGGGTGAATGCTCTCATCTGTTAATTTATTCAATGAAGCAGCAGTTTGAAGGCCACATCCAGTTCCATATTTCAGAAACATCACTAGGAGCACAGAAGAGGACATCCTGTTTCTAGTCGTAACCAGCTCCATGGTACTGGGTCCCATCCCAACACTACCCATGAAGGATTTATGCTTTTGTTAGAGTCTATACATAAAAAACTAGATCCACATTAGTCACAGAAAGGCATAGGGCATAACTGCTGGGTCTTTCTCACCTTGGTGTCTTGCAGCAAGATCTGCCATTGTGTTTGTTGATTTTAAATATTAATTTGAACGTTTATTTTTTAATGTATTTAGCACAGGGTCTCTGCACAGATTGGACTCGTAGTGATCCTACTGTTTTCAGCCTCCCAAGTGCTGGGATTATAGTCATCCACTACCATGCCCAGTCTCAGTTGTCATCTCAGAGTGGCCCCAGGGTGGGGCCAGCATGGCATGCTAGTGATTGAACCCTGGTCACTGATCTATCTGGCTGATCCTTTGACAAATTATTCATAAGAGGGCTTTAAGCCGGGTGTGAGAGATACAGCGGCAAAGACCAATCTGGGTTCTGCCATCATGGTTATTATGGTTTAAATGTGGGGTGCAGGCAAGCTGACAGGTAATTACATGTGGCTATTGTTTTAAGATTTTATGATAGAAGAGAAAAGGTTATGATGTAAATGTGAGGGGTTGGAGGGCTTCCTGGGAGAAGTGCCAAGAAAGATGAGGGCAAGGGCTGGGTAACGCATGGTACAGAGCTTTCTGGACGGGAACATGGCACAGGCCACAGCCCAGTGGGGAGACTAGAACATTCTATGGCTAGTGTCAGCTCAGGACAACTTGGGCCAAAAGCTGTGTGGCCCTGTAGGGCTGAAGGAGCAATCATCTTGAGGAGACATTGAGAAAATGTCTTAGTTTCCTCCCATGTTCTCTTTCCTCTTTTTGAAGACTTGCGAGGAAGGAGGAGAGACGAACTTCCGCCTTGAATGGGATCTAAGGGCCTGACTGCTACAAGAAAGCAGGAAGCTGCTGATTCCAACTAAGCTGCTCGTCCAGTGTTTATATGGAGTCCTGAGGTGCTGACTTCATCCAGAATGGAGATCAATCGAACACCCAGGCTGGGAGGGTTTGCTAGGGTGATGATTAGATTCTGCTTAGAGCTGGCAATGCTGGCAGGTCCTTGCTCCCAGGTTCTCGCTTCCTCCCACCTGTTGAGCTAGGAGTCCGGGCAAGCAGTTTGGATGGACGACAAGGCCTGCAGAGTCGTTTCCCATCACAGAATGTTTCTGAACCAGAGTGATGATTCTGTTGCAATGTTGTTTGGAGGAGACTGTGGACACAGTGGTCAGGGAAATGTTTAAACATGATTTTCATGTCAACAATGTTGGCCCCGGCGACTCACAGAGAGTTTTCCGTGGACTCTGCTTATGGGCCTGGCATGTAGGGCACTGTGACCTTCAGCAAGTCAGTTTGGCTTTTGGCATTCCACTCTTTGGACTTCAACAGTGGGGACTGGGATATCAAGCATAGAAATTAAACCGTGGCTCTGAAAACACGCAGGTAATATTCAGATCTCCAGGATGTTAAAGGTTTTCAGTTGATGATGTGGAATTGACCCTGGCTGGTCTGTGTGCACGTATTTAATGGTTAACCATTCAGCCTTGAGTCTAAATGTAGCTTATTTCCTTTAAAATCCTTCCCACTTGCTTTCAGATAGACTGTCTTCAGCATTCCTTACATAGAGAGCAGGATGTTCAGAAACTTTGGGAGAATGTAACGCCCCAGATAGAAAGAGAATGGGCTCAACCCACCTTTTTCTCTTTTCTAGTTAATTTTTAATGTGTTTGGAGTTCAAAGTTTATGCTTTGTGTGACAAGTGCCTGTTGTCTCCAGAATGCTGAGCCTCTCCCCTCTCCTTTGGAAGTGTTTTTTCTTGTAACTCTGGGCTCTCTCTGAGTATCCCCGCCTGCCTTCAGCACGAGGCAGCTTCCCCTCTGAAGAGCGTGGGTCCGTGTTAACTTGAAGGTGGGACAGCTTCACATCCCACTGAGCTGGTTTTCTGCCTGGTTTCCCTGGGCTCCAGCTGAGCAGGACTTCTCCCCTCCCTGCTCTCCTGTGGCTCTCTTGACCCTAAGAACCACTGACAGTCAGACTGAAGTCGCCTGCAGGGGAGACTCTTGACCTTTTCCTTTCTATTCTTCTTTCTTTCTTTTTTTATGGTCTTTTTGAGACAGGTTCTTGCTATGCAGTTCAGGCTGACCTTGAGCTCACTTTTGCAGCCCAGGCTGGTCTCGAACTTGCACCGATCCTCCTGCCTCAGCCTCCCAAGTGCTGGGATTATAGGCATGCACCACCATGCCCGTCTTCTCGGCCTTTTCTAAATGTCTGGCATTTCTGTTTCTCACGCTGATCCCAACATTTGCCTTGTAGACAGGAAAGAAATTCTCAGCTCTGAAAAGCTGTCTTTTCCTGGGCCTTTTCTTTTTGCATGCCCGATTTCCTCCCAAGCTCTCTCTCTCCCTTTTGAAGACAGGTGGGGCAGGTAGACGGTGAACTTCCACCTTGAGTGGGATCTATGGGTCTGACTGGTGCAAGAAAGCAGGAAGCTGCTAACTCTGAGAGGCTGCTGCCAAGGGGAAATCATAGCTCACAGCCGAGACAAGTGCTAACCTCCACTTTTTTTTTTTTTTTTTCCATCCTGAAGTCCCATACACAGATTCCTAAGGGATAGTTAGTGCCTTAAATTAATCTTTTGGTGAACCATCTCCAAACCAACTTTCTTATGAAAAGACAACGCGTGTCTCTCCAAATGTTTTTTAAAAGCCGAACATAGAGACACAGTACATGTGAATATTCTGTGATACAGACTCAAGGGCGCAGGCTAAGGAGAACTAAATGTTTACACTTTGGTAGCTAATATGAGGCTGTCCTGGAGAGTCTGTTGAGTTATACTCCTGTCTTTCTCCATCCTCACAAACAGCTGATAATGCTAATCTTTTACATTTTTACCAATTTGATAGAAAAAAGATGGCATCGATCACTTTAACTTTTAGTTTTCTGATCAATAGTGAGTTCCAACATCTCTTCTTATGTTTATCAGCCAGTTACGTTTCTTCCCTGAAAGGCATGTACCGAGTTTTTGTATTTTGCAAGTGATGTGTTGCTAGCAAGTGTGAGGTCCCCAAGTTCCATTCTCAGTACCCAAGAAATAGAAGCTAAAAATAAATAAATACAAATAGCGGTGTTCAGCTCATTGCCTTTCTTTGCTTCCGGAACACGCTCAGTTCCTGATAACTGTGTTTTGGAAATGCCTGACGACTGTGGGAGAACACAGTACACTGGAAAGATTGTAGCATTTGGAGCAGAAGGAAAGCCATGGTGATAATTTTTCTAAATGCTTTGTCTTACAGATAAGAAAAAGTTTTGAGAGGTGAAAGATGGCTCAAGGATGATCAGGGATGGTTCTGAAAAATGACCCTAGCTTAACATTCCACCTCCACCTGCTGCTCCTGGTGAAAGAATATTTATAA
>PVKN010036942.1:0-11339 GCA_004027915.1 Capromys pilorides
TATATATATATATATTCTATATATATATTCTACCACCAAAAAGCACAGGGAAAGCCCAGTTAGAAGTCCTCTGGCTGTGGTCCTGGAGCTCCCTGGGAAAGCTTTAGGTTGACTGGGGCAATGACCAGGCATAGCAAAAAGGCTTGGGGCTGGAGCTATCTATCAACACACCAGCACTTCAATAATTCCCTGGCTCTATCAGGTAGAGAGGCTCTGTTTAGGAGAACAGTTGTCCCGCCCTAAGACAAACAGCTCACAGGGCGCTGCCCTGAATTTGAACTCAGCCTGCTCAGTTCCAAAGGCAACACTCTAATAGGCCCAGCTCTTGTTCTTCCACGAAGTCCTTCCTGTGGGGGCAGAAGCTGCCAAAGTTGGGTAAGAGAAGGTACGCAGGCAAGCACCCTCATTGGAGCCAATGACGCCAGAGCCCTTGCTGTGAGTTCTTGTCTCATGATTTAGATCTAAAACGAGCCCACAACCAATGTGCCCCTGAAGTCTTGTGTGTTCCCAGGCAGGGCTTTTGAAGGGGGATTGGACTAGAGGGGCTCAAATTCCATCAGTGGATTAGTAATGATCAAAACTTGATGGTCCTAGTGGGAGGTGGAGAAAGCAGGGAATGAGGGGCCCAGTGGAAGGGTGGATCATAAGGGCTTGACCTTGTGGGCTCGGTCTGGTCCCTGGCCCTTCCTTCTCTGGCGCTTTGCACTGGCTCTGTGTCCTGGCCTCTGTGAGGCCAGCAGTGCTCCTTAGCTGTGCCCTTCCACCATGCTTCTAGCTTGATGTCAACCTAAAGCCCTGGAGTAACCGCCCATGAATGGAAACCTCTGGAATACATCTTTCCTCATCTAATTTGATTTTTTGGGGGTATTTGGCCACACAGATGAAAAGCTGCCTGGTATACCTTTTAAAGATGATAAGGAGCTGTTCCTCACCAGGGACACATGATGTAAGGGATCTTCCTGTGCAATTTTGTGAAGACAGGGAAGAATTGCTCCCCCTCAGGAGAAAAAGTGAGTAGCTGCATCAAGGTGATGGAGAAACTTTCTGGCAAACTTGCAAATGGAGTATGGTGTCATGCAAATTAGAGATGATATTTCAAAGTGGAAATATCAAGGCGTTCAAAGGCCTGGTTGCTAACATTTAGATTTTATTTACTTTTTCAGGGTCTTATAGTAAGAAGACAATATGCTGTTCACACATGCAGGTCTGATTTATTTCACTTAGTTGCATCCATTTACTTATAAAAGATGGCCTTATTTTTTTTTATAGCTTGATAATACTCAACTGTGTAAAAAATCACGTCTTTCTTTATCCATTCCTCAGATGATGAGCATTTGGGTTGCTTTCAAGATTTAACTATGAGAAACTACTGCTATAATCATGGGTACACGTACATCACTGTGGTGTGATGTCTTCAGTCCTCCTGGAAAAACACCCAGGAGAGGAACAGCTGGGTTAAACAGGATGTCTAGTCCTAGCTTTTTGAGGGATCGCCACAGAGATTTTCATAGTGGTTGTAGCAGTCTACACTCCCACTAACAGTAGAGAGCGTTCCTGTTCCCTCACAGCCCCGCTAGCATTTGTTGTTTGCTGTTTTCTTGATAGTAGCCATTCTTTCTGGGGTGCGATGGAATCTCAGCGTTGTTTTCATTTGTATTGCTCAAATAACCAGTGATGCTGAACATCTTTTTCACATATTTATTTGTCATTTGTATTTCTTCATCTGAGAAGTGTGTATTCATCACAGATGCCCTTTTTTGAATTTTGGAGGATCCTAACTTTTAAAAAATTCTTTAAATGTTCTAGATAGAAGTCTTTGTATTAGGGGCAATTAGATATGAGGGAAAGGAGAAAAGAAAGAAACAAAGAAGAAATACACACACACATACACACACACACACATATATATATATATATATATATATATATATATATATATATATATGGTAGCTTGGATAATTATACTTCTGATTTCTGCTGGTCTGTTAAAATGAGCTCTTAATGATTATTTTTTTTCTCTCTCAAATCTTTAATTTTTGTAACTTTTTTTGACCAATCTTGCATGCTTATATCTAGTAATCTGAACAACTAGCTTGAAGACACCAAATGCAATATAACAACCACTATTGAATTCCTATTATTTCATTTAGTGAAATTCTGTATCTTTTCTAATGCTTTTTAAAAATTATTTTTATACTCTTTTTCTACAGAAAAGTATTAGGGATTAAAAACCCACAAAAGCAGAGTTAGATAGTTGAGGATAAATATCCTCATCGCTGATAATTTTCCTGAGGGCTCATCTTGCTTTTATGGGATGGAGAGTACCGGGACACAGGACCTGGCCTGCCTCCTGGATGAAAGATGTTCCACTGCAATACTTTGAGAAAATACTTTTTATGTCATGTACACTTTGAAAACACCAGGTAGGGCTTTCATTTCCCCATACACAAAAGATGAGAGTGTGGTTTCAGCCTGTCAGCAGCATTTCCTAACTTTTTGTTTTAGAGTAGCTTTAGGGCATTCGAATCTATGCCACCTGCATACGCGACAGTATGTGATTGTGTTGCAACAACAAAACGCAGTTCTTTCTTTCACCCAGGAACCTAAGACTACAAACGAAGCCCTGTTGATGGGGAGTGAAGGAGAACGCCCTCACCAGCTGGTTGAAGCAATAAACACACAAAACCTTTTTATTTTTGTTTCTGCAAGTGAATGAGAAAATACTATTCCTCTCCACATACAAGCACATTTACCTACTGACTCAGAAATCAGGCCTGGAATGGATGCCTGTCTCTCTCCAGAGGTCAGAGTGGTTCTTACCTTTATTTAAAACACTTTAAATTCCCGCCTCCCGCTGTGTTCTTGCAGTTTTGCTGAGGCATCTATTTTTCCGCACTGTGTTGTCCTCACTGACTGAACATGCTGCTCGCCTTCCTCCTTTCTTACAGATTCCAGCATCTCTTGTGGTGACCAGAGTCACTGCCTCAAGAGGCTTTCCCCTGAGAGGGCCTGTACTTGTCCCCAGTCGTGACACTGATAACCCCAAAGGATAGCAAGGAAATGATCAGTTTTTATTTTGATAATCATGCATAAATTGTAATGCCCAGTAAAATATAGACTTAGAATACCAAACTATGTATCTATTAACCTGAACGACTAGTTTGAAGACACCAATGTGCAATGTAACAACCATTGTTGCATTCCTATGATTCCATTTGGCGAAATTCTGTATCATTTCTGTGTTTTATTTTTTCAGCATTTTTTAAAAAAAAAAATTTAGGAAACGGTCTACTGTGTAACCAGACTCGTAGTGATCTGTCTGTTTACAGCTTCCTAAGACCGGGATTACAGGCCCGTACCATGCCATTACAGACCACTGACCCTGGAGGGTGGGGCTGGCATGGCAGGCCCAAGGAATCAAATTCCTGGCCCCTGTGCCTGCTTGTAGGTGTTTTAATCCACTGAGCTATTTGGCCAGCCCTAGCATTTTTTATTCTCTTAAAAAGAAGAAAACCAAGAATACCAAACTGTGACTACATAGACATTACTGCATAAGATCATGTTCAATTTCAAAAGTGGCTCCATTATGGTCAGTTAAAATCAATTTAGAAAATAATGATATGAAAAATGCACAAATATGGTGAAATGCAGAACCAGCTTGGGGGACGACTCCATCAAGGTCTACAATGACCTCTCTTACACTTCTGGTCTGTATCTAAAATATTCCCAAATGCCCATGTGGGACGTGCTTGGCCTGCAGCACAACCACCTTTCAGGTGAGGTCTAAGGGAGGTTTGGTGTCCTAGGGGCCCCGGAAAGGGACTCTGTGACCCTTTTCCTCTCTTCCCTCAGCCTTGAGAGAAGCAGGCTTGCATTTCCTGAGCTCCCATCACAAAATACTGCCACCCCACTATGCCAAGGGGGCCCACTGTCCGCTGACGGAAACCCAAAGATGGTGAACCCAAATTAGTCCTTACTCTTTCTAAACTGGCCAGCTCAGACCACTGTTGGAGCGATGGAAAGCTGACCACGGCGAAAAACGACTCTGTTCTCACAGGCGCCATTGAGCACGTGCCTGTGAGAAGAGGCGGGCCCTGCTCCTGTGTGGTCTAAATTAACATCGAACAGCTCTGTAGCACAGGTGGACGGGATCCAAAGACAACGAGCTCTTTTCTTGCTGTCCTTCAATGTGGACTCAGGCGGCTGCTTCCTCTATTTCCGCACACCAAACACCAACCTGAGCCACAGCACTTCCGTTCCACAGAGGGAGGAGCCACACCTACTTTGAAGAAATGGAACCATTCTGAGAGGAACCCGGTGGGCAGGGAGCTGTCCGTGCCAGGCCTTTCTGCACCGTGTCTGGGTGATGTGGGACATCGCAGGGCCAAGTCAGGCAGGCTGAGTCCCTGAGTGTGGTTTCCAGAAGTAGTATGAACAAGGTTATGGAGGTACGCATGAGAGGGAGGACTGCTGTGGGGTTCAGGGCTCTATTTATGACTGCAAATTGAGTGTACCTCCATCTCAGTTCTGCTTATAAGGAAATAAAGGGATGTTTTTCTTAAGAAGAGTTTCCATTGAATACTCTGCATATTACTCTAGCAGAATATGGTTATCTTTGTATTTGTCTCTGTATTATATCTGTGTCATACTCACATCCATACTCATAGATATCTATCTGTATCTAGAGGTTATAATACTAACTTAATTGGTCAGTGTGACTAAACGAGCCCATGAGGTGGTGTTGATGGGAGGCCCAAAAGGCAGAGATGTCCCTTTGGAAAAGGAAAAATTTGTTTGAATCAATACAACTTTGTGGCTAGATCAGGAACACAGCTAGAGCTACAGGGACAAGAAAAGCTGGGGACACATGGGTGAGAGGAAGAGGGCCACCAGGATGGGTAGAAGAGATGGGAGAGAACCGTGGCTCTCCATCACTTTATTTGGAAAATCCTCCTCAGCTTTTGGAAAGTTTCCATGAGTTTTGGGGAAAGAGGAATGAAAATTTTCAGCTGAACAGCATGGCCAGGATATGCTGGAGTCTGTGCATGGGTTTGTGAGACAGATTCAAGTTATGAGATTTTGGCCTCCTTGCCAAGCGGGCTGGGAAGCACAAGTCCACTTGGCTTTAGGACTCAGGAACAGAAATGGAATTAGTACTGAGATAGGAGGCTGGTGTGAGGAGTGGGGGGCCTATGATAGATAACTGAAGATGATGGGGTTTGATATGAGTAGCATAAGCTGTAAAAGCAAGCAGTGGCGTCTCTGTCATTTTCTGTGGGTCTTGCAGTTACCCCCCAGAGAGAGAAAGCAATGCCGATATATATCCAATCCAATAAATAAATAAACACATGCACATTGTGCCCAGATTGCTTTCTGCCAATATTTAATATACTCCCAAGTTGGGAAAATGGCTTAAACGGTCTACATCACAGCTACTCTGTCTCCCAGCCCCCTCTGTCTTAAAGACTGAAGGTTTTGAAGTCTGCCAAGAGCTGCTTCTCACACTATAAAATACACACTTGCTCCCCGAGGTGACTTTCTATTCCTACTTGTGCTAAGTGACAGTTATGTAGCTTCTGATGTGGGCCATGCTTGGTGGTTGTTTACATCTCGATGGCCTTGCAGGTCTTGAAGAACCAGAGGAGGGGAGGAGGAGAACTTCCTCTGTCATTCTACAAAGGACAGGGGTGGGAGCCGTGAAGAGAACTCCCTAAATTTCGAAAACCTCTCCTGGGGAGTGTAAGAGGAAGGATGTCCTTTGTAAACTGTCCAAACACATTTCCATAAATATTGAACATTTGGACTAAAATAGGATCCTGGCTTTCATTTCTGTGCAAATGGCCAGGGAGAAGGCATTTGCTCTTTCATCAGGCAAAGGGGAGGGAAATCCTGGCTTTCAGCCTAGAATGGAGATTTTATGTTTTAGGGAAGCAATAATAAGGGGACAATAAAGGGAGAGAAGCTGCTGATCAGTGAGATGTGTGTTTGCTCAGAGCAGGCGTTCCCAGCTGAGCCCCACCCTGCTGTTCCAAGTCATCCCTGCTGTGCCCTGCTCCAATGGCTCCCCATGGCCGTGTTACTGTTTGAGGATCTGATTGTGCAGAGTTTAGAAGTCGTTCTGCTACTGTGGGTGTTCTTCCTATCCGATGGTCCAGAAGGCATTAAAAATCTGTCCACAGGTAGGAGCATCTCAAGCTAACTCACCATATGCCAGATCCATTTAAGTTCTTGACGTGTACTAACTCATTTACTCACCACAATAAACAGGTGCTACATTTATCTTCCCCACTTTGCAGATGAAAGACTCAGGCATAAAATGTTAGGTGATTGGATGGAGGTCACGCAGCACGTAAGTGATAGAGCCAGTGTTTATTCTGCCTGTGACTCTAAAGCCCACATTTTTAAGCACAATTCTGCCGAAAAATAGTACTTCCTATAGTGGTTCAGAAGACCACATGAGATGGTCAACAGGAATGGCCTTGATAATGAGACACAGACGACCAAAAGTCTGAATGGTGCTTCTGTGAGACGCTTCTGATCCAAAAATCATCATTACCAAAATCTTTCATTTTTCTTTTTCTTTCTCCCCTCTTTTTTCCTCCCCTCCCTTCTCCTCCTTCTCTCCCTCCCTCCCTCCCTCCCTCCCTTCTTTCCTTCCTTCCTTCCTTCCTTCCTTCCTTCCTTCCTTCCTTCCTTCCTTTCTCCTCCCTTCCATCCCATTGTCTCCCAAGGTAACCACTTTTTCATATCACAGGGAAGGCTTCTGAGTGGTGGGAGAGAGGGAAGGAAGGAGCAAAAGAGGGAAGGAGGGAAAGGCATGGCTTTCTCTCACTCGCTGTTTTGCTTTCATTTTCCTCACTGCTATCTCTGGAACTTACTGTCCCAAATAAACCTCTCACATAGAGTACCTTCTTATATAGTTTGCATTCAAAAGGACCCAGGCTAAAATTCTTTTCCTCCTCCCACTCTTTCTTCTTGATCCTTTACTTTTTAACACAGTGATATTGACTTTCTAAGATAAAGGAATACTTGATCTTATCAAAGTCATCATATTGGAAAACCTAGTTCAAATAATGAGAATCTGAAAGGAGATGCCCGATTGATACTGTTTTGCACTCATACAGATACCAAGCCCAACTTGGCAAATGACTGGTGTTTATTTATACATTCTAGAAAGTGTGCTTAACCCGGTTCACCTCATCTTCCAAAGACCTAGTGCTCATATATTACTACACTGATGAAGTTAGAAACTTTTATCTTTTTCTTGATTTCCACAGCAAAATCATTAATTTACACTTGCTGTCCTCTGAAACTGACTTCACATGTAAAATTACAGTTGTCAGAGACAAGAAAGGACAGAAGGAGCACAGAAAATTTATAATTTTTATCAATTTTGGCATGCTGAACCCTTTCCCCCCATCTGTGCCTCGCATCACTGGTAAACTGTGTTTGTCTCTGCTTGAATTTTTGGTGCAGATCAGCTGACTGGGATGAGCCCCTCTCAGGAGAGACTATGACTCCGTGCACCAGGAAGTGGGAAAGGCGAAGTATGCACAGCGCACGGGCTCTGGCAAGCGCTCACTATGAAATGCAATTATTGCACCAGATGATTAGAGCTGATACGGAAAGTAAGAGCCAGAAAGTTGAGCAGAAAAGCAAGACGATGTGTTATAGAGCTAAAGTACCACCGGAAGTCTAGAGTACTGGGGGCCTTCATTGTAGAGCAGTGGTCTGTGGCTTCATTGGTTGGCTGGCTGATCTACCATTTGTTGAATGCTTGCTACGTGACAATGCTCCACTGAGGGTACCCGTATGTCCTACCTCAATTGAATTGAGAGGAGCAGTCTCTGATTCCTTTGCTGTGTAGACTTATCTTACTTATTTGTTTCTGTCTTGATTTCAACCCTAATGCAACAAAGCAGGGATTGGGCAGGCATCCCTGCCAACTTCTCCTTCTCCTTTTTCTTCTTTAAATGTATTTGGTACAGGGTCTTGCTGTGCATCTTGTACTCAGAATGAGTCTCCTTTTTCCAGCCTCCCCAGCACTGGAATTACAGGCGTGCAACATCACACCTAGACTCAGTGGCCAGCTCAGCGTGCCCTGGGGCAGGTCAGGTGCATTGCTGCATGCCAAACACCCTAGTAGCAACAATACACAGTAACCAATGTTTATTTGTGGCTCATGAGTCTAAGGATCAGCTGTATGATGTTGTGTTAAGTGACAGGAGGTGAGTTGGCAGGAGCATAGCCGGCGTGGCTGGACTTGGTATCAAATGATGAGTCCTAAGGATCCAGGCTCATATTTCTTCCATGGTGTAATGGGTAGAGGAGGCAGAGGAGCAAGTCTCTGCTGAATTCTAACCTCCTCACGAACCAGGATGTAATAACACAGGATTTCTCACCACCCAGCCCAGTTCACACAGGAGAAATGATCAGAAACAGGTCAAGATTAGGTAAGAAATTACAACTATGAATACAAGAAAAATGCATATATGAGCAAATAAAGTGAATAATTGAGAATGAGTGCAATAAAACTCGCTGTTTACAAGCCACCTCATCACTAATACTGTCACTCAGCCTAAACAGATCGAGACAGGATACAGGATATGTTTAGTTGCCTGCCTAGCATCTTACCCTTGGCCTTATTAATGGGAGCCATGTTCTTTTCAGGACTATTAATTTCACAGCCAAGAACCTTGTGGGAGGCCACCTTGTCCTAACCTCAGGCATCAGTCTTATGATAATGTAATTTTGTTTTTTTTTGGTATTTTACGGAAGGGTCTACAGGGTGTTCAGGATCTCACTACTAGGTCTGACTCATAACGATTCTCCTATTTACAGCCTCCCAAGTGCTGAGATTACAGGCATGCACCACCATGCCCAGTCTCAGTTGCTGTCTCAGTGCACCCTGGGAGCGGGGTCAGCTCTGCTCAGCGGGCCCAGGGATTAAACCACTGGCCCCTATGCCTACTTGCAGGTGCCTTAATCCACTGAGCTATTTGGCTGGCCCATAAATGTATTTGTATTGAAGAAAATGGAGGACTGTAAAGAAGCAGGAAACATACTGACATTCTACTGTTACAGAGTAACCCTAGCCACCTTCAGTATGTCAATGAAACTCCTCCCAGTCTTTCTTTCTGTGTGGCCCAGGAACTGTTTTAACACATGGTATTCACAATTTCATCCACTTTTGTACCTTGTTTGCTTATGACCCATTTGTTAAGTTGTTAGTTTTAATTTTTCTCAGAGGCTGCAAATTACATTTAGAAATTGTTTCTTGACTAAATGCAATGACCATGTTTATCCTTTGTATTAGTTTTCTAGGGCTACAATAACTGTCACACACACTAGGGGGCTTAAAATGTAGCCATGGAGGCTAAAATCAACGCAAAGTGTCAGAAGAGCCATGTTCCCCCTCCAGGCTGTGGAGAGAAGTTTATTCAGGCCTTTTCCTGGCTGCTGGTATACCTGCCTCTTGGGCCTCCCTTGGCTTGTCAGTGCCTGCCCAGAATTTCTGCCTGTGTCCTCACGTGGGCTCTGTCTGCATCTCTGTTCCTCTATTCTCATATGATACCAGTCACATTGGATTAAGTTACATTGGATAAGGTATCTTAACTTGAGTACATCTACAAAACCTACCTTCTAAGTAAGGCACTGTACACACAGGCTGATGGGACTGAGACTTCTCTTGGGGGGTATAATTCAGTCCCTATAGCGTTTTTCGGGAAGTGGAAGAACAACTATCATTTTCCACTCTTAGAAACATTTAATGTATTAGCACATTTAATAACTTTCTAGTTACTTATTGACTCAGGATAGATGTCCAGAAATGGAAATTTTAGATCAAATTACGCAAATGATTCTTTAAAAGTTCTATAAATTGTTGTTTCCAAAGCTACAAACTCAAATTGACATTAGCAATAAATGAAAATATCTCTTTCACACACAACTTTCTTAGTGAAAAAAATACACAGAATGATTAATTAATTAATTATATATACACACACACACATGTTGGACATTTCCCCATATTTTCAATGCCCTATATTTTCTTTTGGGTGAATCTTGTTTCTCACCTTTGCTGGCTTCTTTCCAGGAGCCCTCATGCTTTTCTCTTCTGCTTCCACACTGCTTGAACTGAACCCTCCAAGGGTTAGGGCATTTACTTCAAGTTTCGTGGTGCTGGAGTAGTATAGAAAATGAAAATCAGTTTCACAGCCTGCCAAACCAGATCTTCTAGTTTCTTCTAGGCTGTGTTGAAGAAAGTGCCCAGGTTTTCCCTCATCTGCCTGGTGGGGTTGTCATCAGAATCCAGCAAGATGGTACGTGGAGAAAGCATTGTGTAAAATGCAAGCCTCTGCACTAAAGAACTTCTGGGATTGTCAGTGTGGAAGAACATGAGGCACACAGTATTTTTCCCAGTCTCCTGGCTATTGTTATGTTCAATTGTGTTTATACCGTGAAAATTTTACATAGTGTGTAAATTGTCCACAAGGGTGATTTTCAAAATGTAAACCAATTTAGCACATACACTAAGCCCTCAGAATGTGTATTCTTGTGTCCTCTTTGTCTGTATTTCCTTTTGTGAATTATTTTTATCATTCATGACAACAGGAAGTCTTCATCTTTCCAAAGAAGAGAACTAAACTGATACTTCTTTGAGTTTTTGTTTAGATACACCGTGCTCTTTGGACAGAAAACTCTTTTGGTATGTGCAATGAAGTAGTTATTAAATATATTGTGTTCCAGATTGTTAGGTGATTGTTCTGAATGAATTATTTAACAAACCTGGCTTTTCTGAGAATTGGTTTGTGATGAATTCTTTATCATATATCAGAATATGGCAGACAACAAATAGCTATTCCAGATTATTTTCTCCAATATAGTTTCTGCACAAATGTCACATGGTTTATATCTTATAACTTTGCAAAACAAACTGTGTACCCATTTTACAAATTCTTAAATATTTTATTTTTATAAGTAAAATTTGTTATAGGTGTGTGCATTGTGTGTACAGAATTTTTTTGACAGTAAGCTTGGAGCTTTTATTAAATATGTGCTAAACTACACTTAATTTTTTAAAATTTATTTTTGTTATTTTTTACAATAGTTAATACATTGCATAATGTCTTCACTGTAGTTGTTCAGTGTACAAGATGCAGGCACGATTTCTTGTCTACATTTCATTAGTACAGATCTTTCTTTGCATTGTACAAAGAGAAAGTAGCTGTATATTTAGTCCAACAGTCCATAACAGTAGTGGATTATCAGTTCATCTGGCATTACAGAAAGCTCTTGACTTGAGCCTTTACAACTTAGCATGTAATATAGCTTTCCTT